>JARFNZ010134313.1:0-10980 GCA_031763405.1 Balanus nubilus
CTCTCTCTCTCTCTCTCTCTCTCTCTCTCTCTCTCTCTCTCTCTCTCTCTCTCTCTCTCTCTCTCTCTCTATTTCTTGTTCTCTTTCTCTCTCTTTCTTTTTTTCTTTCTCTTTCTCTTTTTTTTTCTTTTTTTTTTCTTTTTATTTTTCTCTTTCTCTCATCCATCTCAATCTCATCCCTACCTCTCTCGCCTCCCAGGCGACCCAATACCCAGAAACTGGAGGTGGACAGTGTATACGGTTTGCGTGAGCTGGAGGTGGACGGAGTTGGCAAGAGACACCTGCGACGGACGGGGTTGGCTGGTGACGCTTGAAAGGGACGGGGTTGGCTATATGTAGACACCTGATGATGACGGGGTTGGCTAGAGACGCCGGAGAATGACGTGCTCCACACGCTGCGCTGCATATGAGCCAATTTAAACGAGCGAGTTGCACGGCTGTTTGACGCATATTTTTAACGACAGCCTCCAGAAACCCAAGTCGGATTCTCAAACCTAAGAGGCTTGCGATTTGGACACTAATTGGAAAGTTTCACCGTAATTATGGACTAAGCATAGGTTTACATTGAAAATTACTGTGCTAAAGTAGGATTAAGTTACAATTGCGCAATGTTTGTCTCGAAGTTAGTTCCGAGGAATCTGTGTGTTGTGCCGCCTGATCACAGAGCCAAGGCCGTCTGTCAAGTTTATTAGACTGAATTATTATTGTACATTAATCATTCATTTCCGGCATTAATCAAAATACAAGTGTTATGAAGTCATCACGAACTTACCGGGCGGAGGGCATTAACATAGCTAAGTACTGTACCATTCAGAAATCAGCTTCTGCAGGTGATTGAGTCTTAACGACAATCCGTGCATAGTAATGTGATTAATGCAATAGACCGTCCAGCTTTGGGCACCGCCGACAAGCCTGGGCTGTTAACCGTTAGCCGTGCGGGCGGGAGCCCGTGTGGGCCAGGTTTTCGACGTTTAGGACCGACAGTCGTGCTCATGCAGCGATACCCTGCACCCGGGCCGGCCGGCGCCTGAACATATTCGGGGCGACCACGGTGCACATTCCGAGTGGATTGTGCAGCGGAGCCCGGGTTACGTGTTGGGTGATTCATTACGCCCACGTACCGTCCCTGTTTCTGTAGCATTCAGCCAGGCAGGTGCCGTCCGGAACGCTCGACATTACTGGAATTCCGGGGGAGACATTCGGCTCATGTGTTACGTTGGATGGAAAGTGACTAACGACACCCAACTGGTATGCCGTTCCCCGCTACGTCTATCGCCGCTTGTATCGCATGTCCAAAGTTCTGTTGAAAAAGCTGTTCGCCGTCGTGCCGACACTTCACGTTGTTCCATAGGCGACATACCAACACGTGTGTCTAAATGATGTCCATGTTATGTCACTCACGACCTTCTGCTGGTCGCAGGTGATATGTCTCGGCTGACTGGGGACTAACAAGGCTAGGCAGGAGCTTCCATTGCGCAGTTTTGTAATTACACGATCTGGGAGAAGGTCGCCCTCGTGCTGTGTGATTGGAGCACCCATAACGTCATCGGGTACCAGTTCCGATGACTGAGACATCAATGTGAATGCATCGGCATGACTTTAACAACCAACCAACTCAGACGAAAGGGCGTATGCGAGAAAAGCTGACGCCAACAATCTTGCATCCACATGCAGAGCATTATTTTTACGCTGGCCTTCATATTTCATTTGGTTTTATGCGTTGCGCTAATCTGCACGCTGACTACGTATAATTATACCGTGTTGCTTCGGGGTGCAGTGTCCCGTACATGTTATTTGCAGATGCCCCATGTCTGTATAGGTATGCGTGTCTTCCCCCGTGTATTTACACCTGCTCTCCGTCTTGGGCAGGACGACACCCTCGGGCAGGAGTTGCTGGACGTCGTGCTGCGGCAGCTCAACATCCAGGAGAGCAGCTACTTCGGACTGCGCTACGTGCACGCCTCGCGTCAGCCGGTGAGACTCCCTCGCCCGTTCTTAGCGGCCGTCGGGCCAGCCGGGGAGCCCTTCATATCAGCCGTTGGTGGTGGGCATGAGGGACCAGTTATTAATGCAGTTACCACCGCAGGAGGCTGACCGCACAAATCTCGAGCATGTGGTATACATGAGCAGTCTTTGGGACACTGAAGTGCAAATGTCACGTAATGAAACGTACATACATACATATAACTCCGCATAATTTTCAGAATGCACCTCTGAGCATCCCTGTACACATAGACAGAGGGAGAGAGATAGCGTCATCGTCATATAGAGAGGGCGCTGGCTGGGCTCGATCCGTTAGCCTCTCCCCGGCCCAATGGACGAACAGCGGTGATAACGGCCGAGCACACGGATCGTTAGGTGATAACGGCGGAACACACGGATCGTTACCCGGCTGACCGGTCGTGAAAGTACCATCTCTCGGAGGTCCCGGCTGACACGTCCCGCCCGCAGACCAGCCGCCGGGAGATACCGGTATATTAGGCTGACCGTGGTCACGGCTATGGCCAGCGTAGCTATCAATTACAACGGTGCGATGGGGCGGGATTTCCTAAACATTACTACACCTTGATTGTCTCGGACAAAGTGCAATGCAAATCGAACCATTCTGCAACCTTCAGTAAACCCCCGCTAATTAACCATCGCTAATGTAGGGGGTGTACCCCCCCCCCGGTTTCGGTTTCGGGAATGACTCGCAAATTGCGACGAAAGTTTTTGCACCCTACTATTGGTAAATTGTAAACCCACCTTGACAATTTAGAAACTATGACCCAGGTAACCCGTGACCTGTGACATATTTCCCAAGGTCATGTCAAGCGTAAATGACGTTCCATGGTATGTCGATGTTTTTAACTCGCGCATTTCCGGATTTTTGATATTTAGGAGTATATAAACAGGTGTTACTATGTTACCTTCATGGTTTCCAATAAGGTCATGACCCCCAAAAGGTCAACTGAGGTCACTGGCTTCTGATGACCTCGGATGACGTTCTTGGATTTCCAGTGCTTTCTAGAGTATTTGTATGCGCTGATTTCGAATTTCATATTCATTTGACACAAATACGGATTCAAATGGGTCATGATCTTACAAGACAACCGCGGTTAGTGTTGACCTTTGACCTTTGACAAGGAGTAGAGGACAGTTGAGGCTTGGATTGTATCAAAACGCATTCTTGCTTACCAAAAGTACTGTCTTTGTTTTGAGAGCAAGGCACTGCTGTGTTAGGTCATTCCATCGGCAAAAACAAAACAATTGGGTAATCTTGGGTCATTAACCTGACCTCAGAGGTGACCAAATGACCCAAAACCTTAAAATCGGGTATCACCGACTTCCTCTTGCCACAAGCAACGCGCTAGTCTATATAATCGAAACTCTAGCTCAATTAGGAGCGAATCAGCAGGGGTTGTGTCAACCTCGGCGCTTGGTCGCCGCCCAGATATTCCCTCTTTGGGAGCAGTCTCGCGCAGATGCCCCGGTCCGTAGTGCTACAAGTACTATTCCAGCATTAGGAAGCTTATATCAAATAAGTTTGAGCGAAAAGGGATCGTCCCTCCATCTTGCATGACTTAATATTACATAGTTTGTGCTGCCGGTGACAGTTCGGGTTGGGAATATTGATATTGTTTGCATCTTGTCAACTTCTCATTTGTCGGATGTTTCGCTGGGATTACCAGCTGAGCATTTGAGCGATGTCTGAAATATGTGTGACAGACAGCCGTATCTCTAACTGACGTCCATACTTGTCAGTCGGGGACTCCAATACGCCGTGTCCTCTTCTTATTCATTTTGCCTTTGTTTTCAGCGTTGGCTGCATCCGAATAAGAACATTTCGAAGCAACTAAAAGGTACGTTTGCCAGTTGTTGCGGTTATCTACCGCGGTATCACTTTGCCTCAGACTGCTGTCTTGCTGTGCTATCTTGCGGTCTTGCTGTCACTTTGCCTTGCTGCCTTTCTGCCCGGTTTGCCAATTCCACACTATGTATTTGTTATGATTGTATTTAGCAGACACTTTTGCGCTGTGACATGAACTGTATAAGTACAACCGTTTCATCGTCCTCATCATTTGCAATACTTCTTTGTTCTCAGGCACTGGTTCATTTACGCTATATTTCTGCGTCAAGTTTTATGCGACTGATCCTTGCAAACTACGAGACGAGATAACAAGGTAAGGGTATTTAGCCGTCCTTTCTGGAATTTTCAACCGGTAAAATCAGGCTCCATATTTCCGCAAATAAACTACACATATGTACAATTATTGTATCGAACATTAATTTTCCAACATTTAGCGTTGTATTGCATTTATACCTACCTACCTACCTTCCTACCTACAAGTAAATGTATTAAGCTAATCCTGAGACCAATGCAGGCAGCTGTGTATCAAGACGCAACGCCTAGCATTGATACAGATGTGTGCAAGATACGCTGTTGCATGTTTCTAGCACGTGTCTCGGATCATGCAGGAATGCTGGCATGACTTCCCTGGGCCGATCTATTCTGTTGTTATCCGATCTATGTATCGTTCCGTATGATTTGCAGGTACCAGTTTTTCCTGCAGGTGAAGAAGGACATTGTAGACGGCCGGCTGCCCGTGCCGCCCGAACTGGCTCCTGAGCTCGGCGCCTGCGTCGCACAGTGTAGGTTTTCGCTAATGTTGTTCAGATACGTCCTTTCTTTCGTAGCTTAATGTAGCTACATAAGCACTTCCGGAGTCCAGGGGCATACACATAATTTTGTTTTGTAAGGGGCACGACCTCTGGAGGCCCCGCCGTCGGATCTTGGATCTATCATTGTGGATACAATAGGATCCCTTTCCTTGATTTGTAAAATATACATCCAGATTCCTGCTTTTTCGATAAAAGACATTGCAATGTCTATCAGGGCTATTGATTTGTCAATAATACATATTATTTTTTGCAATTGTGGTAAAACAATGAACCGGACAGAGGCCCTTTCGGGCCTTCTCACTGGCCCGTCACGGTCACTCCCCTTTGGGTGGGCCTCTGCCTGTGACGATGAGTCTCTTTGGGTGGGCCTCTGCCTGTGACGATGAGTCTCGTTCGTTCTTGTGTCTTTTCTAAATATTTATCTCTGTTGGTAATCACGTTAGCATGGTCTTATCAAACTAACACTTATTTTTGCTACCTTAGTTCATCAGGTCCGCCAGTCCAGTCTTAGTTCATGTGTCCCGCCAGTCCCAGTTCCAGGCTTGGTCGTCTTATCTCGGCGGATGGTGATATGAGTGTGACACGTCACCTCTGCTCACAGCTGTGACAAGTCACCTCTGCTCACAGCTGTGATATGTCACCTCTGTCGTTCACAGCCGAGCTGGGCGACTACGACCCGAGCCTGCACGGCGATGGCTACTGTCGCCAGTTCCAGCTGAACCCTGACCAGCCCGCGCCACAGGATACCATCGCAGCACTGCACACATCTCTGAAGTGAGTGGTAACAGAGCATTTCACGCCCACACAGGTACCAATCGTGAATGGTAGAAAACGCGATCGTTTTATCCGCGATCTCTTATCATTACCGCCCCTAGTTTCTGGCTGCTTCATATATCCGTCATCCGATTTCCTTTTCCATAGGGTTGGTCTCGGTAACAGTTTGTTGTCCAGTCTGAGGTTACTGAGAGCTGCGGTATGTCGGGAGTGGCTCGCGAGTGACCTCGTGTGACCTCGAGTAGCCTGACCTGACTTGACCTGACCTGACCTGACCTGACCTGACCTGACCTGACCTCACCACCTGACCTCACCTCACCTGCCCTGACCTCATCTGCCCTGACCTGACCTGACCTGACCTGACCTGACCTCACCTGACCTCACCTGACCTCACCTGACCTCACCTGACCTCACCTGACCTCACCTGACCTCACCTGACCTTACCTGACCATCTGCAGGGGCCGCTGCCCAGCTGAAGCCGAGGCTGCTCTGCTGGAGAAGGTGCGGTGGCTGGACATGTACGGCACCGATCTCTACTCTGTCATGGTCAGTGAACGACACTTAATTAATATTCGCCGGTTTAATTCAATTTTTTACCGTAATTAATACCATATCATGTTGTCTAATGGACTCTTCTATTTAATTTCCATCCATATATATTACAACACATTTGTATATTATATTGTCTTTTCTATATATTAATACCTCGTCTTTAGTTATTCACTCATTATGAACTTCATTTTGTTATAGTCTCCGCCTTTATTTAATCATTTCTTCAGTGAGCGGATGACATAAGTTAGCGTTTCTATTGTTACGAAGTGCCTGTCGTAGACGTTAGTTAACGTGAGTGTTCCGCTGTCACCACAGGGAGAGAACGACGCCGAGTCCTTTGTAGGCCTGGCACCATCCGGACTGGTGGTCCTCAGAGGAAAAGGAAGAGTCAGTAACTACTTTTGGTGAGCTGAATCATTGCATTTTTAACGTATTACCAGGAATGGTGACGGTGACATATGCTGCTTTATCACACGGCACAGTTCCAGAAAGACTGAATAGGCGTGCGGTCTGTAATGTTTCCTCCCATAAAACAAAAACCCATGCTGCTTAATATAGTAATGTTCTCATTAATGACTGCTTGCAGTAAAAATGAATACCATATTTAGGTCTTATGTCCGATGATATGGAAACATGAGGTAACACATACGATCTATTCCAGGCCCAGGATAACCAAAGTATTTTGCAAGAAAAATTGTCTTGTGATTCGAACCCGAGACAACAAGGTAAGTACCCATATAGGGCACCGTCAACATTGTACCTCTACATACTAACAATATACCCAATCCTATGCAACTGCCAGTTATGATCGCGCTTGTTAAGTCTCTTTTTGTGATTTCATTACGGCGTAATATCTCAAATCACGTTACTCAAAGATACGTCATATGTTTTCGTGATAGATGAAAGTTGATAGACCCAGGTCGTGGGAATATTTCATGAATTGTAGCGTAGCACAAAAACATAGATTCACACTATGTACCATTGTCTCATTGTATATATTTAATTACTATATGAATGAGCGACAAACTTAGGCCTTTTCATCACAGTCTGTATCTTGTGTCTCATGATACATGCCGTTTTTATTCCAAAAAGCTGCTCTTGGGCGACTCGGCGTCTGCTTTCGGGGCTACTTGACATCAGCGGTAATTTCTTTGTAAATTTTATAGGCATGTGCAAACATGCTAAAATTGTTCTAAAGCATGGTGCTGAAAGCTTCGTTGAGATAGGGTGATGTTTCTGGAGCTGTTCACGAAAAACAGCAGGGTGGTGTCATTGCGAATGTTGAACAATACATTTTATTAATGCAAATCATTTGTTTTTTTTCAGTACACTCAAGGGTGCAAAATATTTTATTTACAATGTTTTTTTGGCAATGGTAGACACACAAACACACACACACACACACACACACACACACACACAACACACACACACACACACACACGCACACACTTATATGTTCACGTCCTTTGCATTGAAGCTGACACACCCGCTGTGGGTTTGCCTACTCAACGCCATCCCGGGCCATGTGACCCCATCCCGCCGGCCAAGTCATCCTGGGACCGGGCCGACTTGATCGTTTGCCAGGCCTGCAAAAATATATAAGTACCTACTACCAAAAAACTTCGCTATCATTATGTGCTTAATATTCAGGAACAACAACTGCATGCGACACCTTTTAGTACTGAGCTGGTGATTAAATGTGTTCATAATTTTAAAATACATCTCATTCTTCTTCTTTAAAAAGCGGCCACATAACCCCGACCTCCCCTACGCCTTTGGCAGAACGAGGAGCAGACGGTCAGCTTCCGGTGCGAGTCAAGACTAGCAAGTCAGCTGCTGTTACAGAACTGCCTCGAACAGCAGGAGTTCTTCAGACAGGCGCTGGCCAACCCACCTGCTGCCAACGTCTCGAAAGGGTGAGAGCACTCAGAGTCAGCAGCCACCTTCAGTTTACTCCGTCAACTGCCCTCGGGAGTTTGGACTATATAACGAAGTGTTCCCTGATGTCGAAGTGCGTGACACATCACCTCAGCGGCGGGACGGCGGCTGATGGCAGGTGCCGCCATGATTCTGACATTTGCTGGTGTTGGTTTGTGTCAGGGGCCGGTCGGAGGGACGAAGGGGGTCATCTGCAGCGTCATCACAGCGCCAGCGCGGAAGGAGAGAGACCAGTCGGCACTCCAGATCAACTCCCGACCAACGTGCGTCTCAGTTAGTTAGCCTGCTGTGGTATTATTAGGTGGCTACAAATAATCGTTTTTCGTCAGCCCTTCCGTATCTCTCGTTTTAAGAATCACAGATAACAGATGTTCGATTTCTGGTCAACGATAACAGTGTCAGTAGCATCATTTGATTTAAACTAAAATAGATTGCATTGACATATGTAAATGAATTAAATTTTTAAAAAATGAGCTGAAATAAATAAATTTAAATTGTAGTACCTGTATCTCACCCATTAATTATTTGGTTGTTTTAATTTCAACGTTCTTCTTATTGTTCAGGGTGATAAAACATTCGTCTGGAGTTGGGCCGTACCTCTATGGAGATCATTGCGAGGTAGCTATGTGCACTAACTGGGGTGTTATCTTGTTCGCAGCCCCGGCCGGCGACGCTGTTACACCCTCGACATGTCACAAGGGGGTGTCGATACCGCAGCCAGTGCAGAGGTCAGTTCGGTACGCTCCCCACCCGCCCGTAAAACTCTACTGAGCATCGTTTATATAAGATGGAGATAAGTAGAATACATGGAATCATAGATAGAGAGCGGTGGAATGTGCAGACTGTACTCAGTTTGTTGCTCGAAAAGCAATCCTAATTAACGTAACTTTGCTGCGCATATTCTGACCATTAGGCAGAATTTCACGTGGGACGTATTGCTTCCTTCGCAGTGCCTCGTCGCTGTACCGAGCCAGCTCGGTTACCATGGAGACCAAGTCGCCGCCTGGCTCGCCGAGGTCTGTCCACTCTGCGCTGCTCTCCACCAATCAGATGGCGAGCCTGTTCAACACCAAGCCAATCAGCAAGTCTCGTAGTCGGACCAGCATGGACAGCCAGTCCTCGGCCGACAGCAAGGCACAGCGCAGGTAAATAGCAGCCTACAGCAGGACACAGCGCAGGTAAATAGCAGCCTACGGCAGGACACAGCGCAGGTAAATAGCAGCCTACGGCAGGACGAAGCGCAGGTAAATAGCAGCCGACAGCAAGGCACAGCGCAGGAAAATAGCAGCCGACATCAGGGCACAGCTCGCTTAAATAGCAGCCGACAGCAAGGCAGAGCGCAGGTAAATAGCAGCCGACAGCAGGACACAGTGCAGGTAATAGCAGTCGACAGTAGGTCACAGCACAGGCAAATAGCAGCCGACAGCAGGACACAGCGCAGGTAAATAACGGCCGATAGCAGGGCACAGCGCGGGTAAATAGCAGCCGACAGCAAGGCACAGTGCAGGTAAACGGCATTTATTGGTCACGCTCAGCCATAAGGCAACGTAATTTTAGTGTCACGCTCAGCCATAAGGCAACGTAATTTTAGTGTCACGCTTTAATAGCCATCAGACTGTTGGTGTTTTTGGCTCATGACGTATTTAAGACTTATGAATAGGCATACCGCATAAGCGTATGTCGGATTCAGACGTGCCATACGGCTGGAATAGCTTTAAGGGTTATGTCATGCACGATTACATGGGTTCGAATAGCTCAATAGTTCAATCCACTCTGAATGATAAGGCGAGTTCAATATTTACGAGCTGTTCCATGAATAATGGATTGCGACGCGTCAACTGACGATATGTGCCCGCAATTAACATTTGGCATTCTTCAAACATTTAAAATGTCGATGTGGCCTGTCCTTCCCGAGTAGATTGCTGCTTGTTTCGTCCACCAGGCGCCGCCACTATGGCAGGCCGAGTGGCTGATGCCTGTTTGTGCCGCCAGGAGCCGCCACCGTCGGGACCCCAGTGCGGGCAGTGACGTCAGCTCTGGCGGGAGCTCGGTCCGGTCGAGCCGACGGTACAGGAACCGGCGAGCCGAGTCTGGCTCCGACTCGGATCGGAGCGGGGGCAGCCGGCGACACCGCAGCCGGCGGCACAGGTCAGATACGGGACACCGGGGACAGGTCAGACGTCAGCAGTCAGTCATCAGATGCCGCACTCGGATGAAACAAGGGGTCAGACAACGGGAGCAGCAGAAAGATGTCTCATTGAATCCATCATCAATCATTTTAAATATGTTGCAAAGATGACTAGGTGTATCTAAGCTGCCGCAGCCGATTCCTGTATCTGTGCTGCCGCTGCTGACCCCTGTATCTGTGCTGCCACAGCTGACCCCCGTATCTGTGCTGCTGCTGCTGCTACTGACCGTTGTATCTGTGCTGCCGCTGCAGGAACGCGGCGGCGGCGGCGGCCGGTGACGAGCTGGTCGACTCGGAGCCCCAGTGGCGGGAGGTGCAGCGACTACAGGCCGAACGATTAAGGCCCTCCGGCTACCAGAACTCCGGCATGGAGACGGAGACAGAGCTCTCCTATCAGCCCAAACGACGCGTCAAACGGCACAGGTCGGCCGCTGTACCGGGAGCAGAGTCACTGGCTAACGTGACAGAGAGAGCACTGTATCAGAGCTCTTTGTATGATCGATTTCCCCCTAATATTAGCACTGCTCTGCGCATACAATTTGTAGATGAATCAAATGACTACTGATACAGGGCCTGACGCGTGGTTGCTGTCCCTTTTGTCGTGCAGCCGCTCGCGGTCGCGGTCCCGCTCGCCGGAGACGAACCGAGCCCGTCGTCTGCCGGTGGAGCTGCGGCGCCACCTGCAGTTCGGCCTGGTGGAGCCGCCGGCCGACCCCGCCGGCGATCTGCAGTACACGAGAGTCACCACCGAGCAACGGCTGCCGCGCATCAGATACGCCACCAAACGCAGCCCGAAGGGGTGAGAGAGAGGCGCGAGAGAGTGCGAGTGTGCGCGAGAGAGCGAGTGTGAGCGAGCGCGCGCG
>JARFNZ010134324.1:0-10979 GCA_031763405.1 Balanus nubilus
AGATGTACTAAATTTGGCGGCGCTACGTGCTGCCATTTTTTCGCTATCGACGACAAAACTGAGGGGGGGGGGGGGTCGGAAATCAACGCACCCGGTAGTGCGAGGGTTAACAACATTTGAATGTCATTGATGACCTGGGATGACCTATTGTTAGGTCATGACCATAATGTAGACTGGCTATGCTGTTTGATTTCTTCCCAAACAAGGAAAAGTGCCAGAAAAAGAGATATACGCCACAATCATACAACATAGCGTTGAAATTACTGTATATTATATGATGTCACAGGCCTGAAATTCTGTCAATTTTTTTTAAAATCAATTTCAGATGTTACAATATACTTTAAGCTACCATTTGAGCACAAAAACACGCATGCGTCTTTATTCATTATGGATCTAGAGGTTTTGGCCACTTCTGAACCTCATTTGAATCCATGTGCGACGCCGCCTCCACCGGCTCCGACGCGCCGTGGCGTCGGCGGCTCTTCCGTCGAACTCGGCGGCGGCGGCGGCGGCGGTGGTGGTGGTGGCGGTGGTTAGTGTGGGCTCGACGGCGGCCTGTGTCGGGGGTGGGAGAGACGGTGTAGGCCGTGGCGGTCCGGTGGCTGCAGGTCAGGCCAGCAGCCTCTCCTGCACTGAGCACGGTGAGTGGATGGGTAAAGGATAGGATAGGTATTTGTGATGTATCAGACATGATAGTTTTTTTTACGACCGATTACAATTCAATGCAATTTCCTAAAATAACAAACGTTTCGACAAACAGAGTGTCTTCGTCAGTGTGAATTCAAATTATTTAAATGCTGATCACATTTAAGTGAGACAATCAAAATCGTGTGAAATTGATTTTGATTGCCTCACTTAAATCTTATTATAATTTACATAATTTTGATTAACACTGACGAAGGCACTCTGTTTGTCGAAACGGCTGTTATTTTAGGAACTTGCATTGAATTGTCATCGATTGTCAATACAGCTATAGGTATTTGTGTATCAGACGCATCGGTTGAAAACTGTATAACGTCACCCACCGCCTGAAAGCGCACTGATCTTTAACTGATGTTAAAATGGAAAACATTTTCTGAAATGAAGACATTCGCAGAAACGTATCCAACAGATGTGCGTTGAATGTGCTAGAATTGAATGCATCTCCACATTTCAATATCTAATCTTCAACTACATAAAAGTTCGCTGGTTATTTACATTTCGAAGTGTATTAAAGTCACTAGCGTACATTTGCAAAGTTTATTGCAAGTTGTTCAAAACAAGTATGTTTAATGGAACGCTTTGAGATGGTGTTTTAAAAGTATCCGCTCTTCTACAAATGTTTATATCCAAGCAGCCTGGAGCAACATCCTTACCATATTCAATGTTTATTTTGGATAGTTGTGTACTCTTAAAGGGATGCAAACTTAATGTCAGTTTCGTTCGCGTTCATAAGCGACGTAAAATAATAGGACATGAGACCAATAAACAAGTTAGCTTCTAGTTTTCACCGAGTGACATTTGCTCTGGCCGCCGACATGGCGGCGAGATCCTTCGCTTATCCTCTCCAGTTAGGATGATGGCGTGTAATGACCCCGCGGCGGAGAGAGGCGACCGGCGAGCCACCCTTGCCTCCCGACAGAGCCGGGCCGGTCCGTCATTATTGGCATCCTGAAACACGGCGACGAATAATGTAACGCCGGCTCGCCCCGCAGCCGCCCCAGGCCATTTAGCATGCGCATAGAAAATATGGGACAAGCGATGGGAAGTCAATAGGCCGAAGTGGCACTTATGGCCTTCGAGAATGAGCTTGAATGAGCGATATATCATAACAGCGCTAATGAAAAGAACATTTTAGGACAGGGACAATAGTATGTAGGGTAGAACTCTGATTTAATTAAAAAGCAGTGTATCGTACTATGATGGCAAAGTGAATGACTTGACTGCCTATTGCACATTTTCGCTGGACAAGATTATATAATGAATCAAATAAACGTTGTGTACTCGTATTCGCGATATAATGGCCGATGTCATGATGCACAAAGATATGGAATGGTATATATTTGTCATGACAAGTATGGTGCTTATTTATTCGAGATCAGATTAGATCGGACTTCTTCTACATAATGCTCACACGTGTTGAATTGAACGATCCATCAAGACACCGCAGCCGAATCAGCCCACACCCAAGCTGAGTTGAACCGGCTTTCAGCCAAATTTGACTCATCAACTCTGATTCAAACACAACCCTGCTACCAAACCAAACGAAATCTCCCCACATCTAGCCTGTAAGCACCGGTCTGCTGTGGGCCGTCCGGAGAGGACCCAACGCTGTCCATTTCAACGGCAGCTCAATCTGGCGCGTTTCGACCGGGCCATTACTGCGAGGCTGCCGTTCTCCGGCAGCCGTCGGAGCAACTCCGTCAAACGGGCCCGACGGTCGTCGGTCGCGTCACGACGGTCGTCGATCGCATCACGCCGGCGGATGTCTGTGGCGGTCTGGGGTCGTCTGTAATGTCCCGCGGGCATGTTTGGAAATGTCGAACATCAAATCCAGATGCTAGAGATGTTTCATTGTAAACCTTCAGCGCGGAAAATCTTTGGCGGTTTTTCAATATCGAGTTGATATTTTGCCGGGCACTTCCATTCGGGAGAAAGCGGTGTGAAAGCGGACTACGGGCTCAGTGGAGGCTAGACTGGAAGCAGACAGCGAGGGACCTTTGGGAAAGTTGAATTGCGTCCTGATGAAAATGTTCGGGATGATCTCCATATGGGATCTCTCATGGTTATATATTTTTCGTCTTGTAATCGTAAAATGTCCTTGTTCATGAACATAACATATTGATTGGGAATACATTGTAAGGGCAATAGACCTGAAAACCCGATCTTGTCGAGCTCCCAACATGTTGTATAGCACATCACTCAGTGTCTGGGATGACGTAATAGAGGTCAGCCCAGTGTTTGTCGGGGTGCGACTTTAACTGACAGACGCTCACCACCTCGGTGGAGACTTCCAGTCGTAACTGTCCTGACGGAGAAAGCGTGTCGCCGAATCCTGGACTTGGTAAGCCTCCACTAATGACCTCTGGTGCGGCTGTTCTCTGTTGCGGCAAAGGAGTTCGTCGGACTAGATCGAAGCCTCCATGAATGATCTGGAAGACCTTGATCATGTCGCTTCTTCTTCTTCGAAGAAGTCTCGCGAAATCTCGCGAATAACTTTTGATCTAATCAAGATATGACAATAATTTTAGCACCATTGTGTTTCTCTCGTCAAGGCGCTTCGAAGCTGTACAAGGTGACCTTGACGGGTCAACTTCAAAATTTGACCTCAGGTCAAGGTCACGTGTTGACTCGAAAAGGTCATGCTGCACACCAGTCGATGCGGCTTGATGAGGCGAACATATTGGTGCCTTTCGCACGTTTCTAGCTCTTCTCTATCACAAGTTATTGGCAAAAAAACGTAAGTGACCTCGGGTGACCTCAGATGACCTTGATAACGCCATTGATCAAACATTGCACTTTGAACATCAAGAGCAGCCTAAGATTACGTGATCCTGCAAGAATAAGACAGATATAACTCGTTTCCTCCGAAAATGAATTATCTCTATTTTCTCCATTGAATTATCTGTATTTCCCCATTCACTAACAATGGGAACCCAGGAAATTGACCTGACCTCAGGTCACCGAAATAAGAAAATCCGAGATAAACAAATTGTAGGTATCTGTCTTCTCATGAAATCCTGAAAGTTTGAAATCGATCCGCCCCAAAAATGTGGCCACAGCACAACCGCAAACTTGCAAAATGGTCATTTTCACATGTCCGTAATTCGACCTGACCTGGTGACCTGACATGACGTGACTCAAGTTAATTTTTTTTACACAATGTGCGTTATTTAAATTCTAGGCAGGTTTCGCTACACTCGAAAAAACATGAGAGGGGCATATTTTGCCCCCCTCCTGTAGCCTTTTTCATAAAGACATTTACAACCCTGTCGTGTACGTAGTTTGTAGGTTTGTAGTTGTATTAGTTAAATGTGTTTCATAAAACAAAAACTATATTTTGATTTACAACTTATACAAATTTACAAACCTACACATGCAAATTTACAAATCCTGGCCCAAACCCCTCGATGTGTTTCATAAACGCCAGCTGATCGTCCAAATCACGTCCCATGTGTAAAATTCATGGGATAAATTACACACGCATTCTACGACGCCTTACCGGTGTGTAGAAAACTGAAACCATGGAACTTAAACCGTCTTATCACCGTATCTATGTTATAAATGAGCTAACACTGATTTCCTATGAACTACAAATTCGTACTGCTACCTTTTGCGTCCATATTTTTTCATGAACCCCTTCCTTCATTTGTTTTACGAGTGCTTTATTTCTCGTCCTCAGTCACCCTGCTGTTTTCGTCCTTTCGCAGCTCTAACACACGCTCTCACAAACCGTACAATTCTGCACATGCATTTATTTTATCTTATAACTGTTGGGGAGATGGGCTACCAAACGATCGAAACTTGATTAAACGACGTTCAAACGACGACACACCAAGCAATTTTGTTGTATCACGACGATTTTTATATTCAAATGAACATCTACTTGCATGACCTTGATTAAATATTCAGTTGGCAGTGGTGTGAGCCCAAAAGGTTCTGCTGCGCCTAATGGCGCAGCCTGCCTGCGCAGCCTGTGCCCTGATCAGGTATCAGATATCAACCATATCTGAGTGCACTAGCTTCACTGTTAAAACCGTTTCAAAGCACGCTTCATGTCCGCAGTCCACTTTTGACCGCCGATCAGACAGGTAGGCACCGCCGAGGTGGCTGTCCGCCAGCGACAAGGAACCAACTCAAACTCAACGCACCCAAAACAAGCACTGCTGCTTCGGCCTTCAGTCGATGCTGAATTTATGCCACAGCCGGACGCCGTTGACAAATAGCAAAGATTGAGGCTGTCTTGCACTGAGGCTTGTGATATCTCGTCCAGAGCGATGACAGAACCTTTGAAGAAGTTCTGGAAAAGTCCTCCGATCTATAGGATCTATCACAACTTTTGGAAGTCCTCTGACGAGTTAACCTTTGCCCTGGTGGGAGGTCAAAATGACCCCCCCCCCTCGTGGTTTTCGCCTGTAGTGTAAAAACGGCGGTGCTACAAATTTGGTACAGCTGTTGGAACCTCAATTCCGCATATTGTGCAAAAAATGTGGCCCCAGGTCATGTCAGGCCAGGTCACCGGGTCACGTTAAGTGACCTTACCTCCAAAAATGTTTGCGGTCGTGCCCAGCCCACATTGTTTTTCAGAGAGCTTTCAAACTTGCAGGATTTCATGAGAGTATAGGTACCTACAATTCTTGTATTTCGAATGGTCTGAGTTCAGGTCAATTTCGTCACCTCTCCATGCATGATAAGTCAATGGATAAATAGTAAAATGCTCCCTATTTGAAAGAGAGGAATCGGATTAGTCTAATTTCTTCAGGATCCTGGTATCTTTGCCCATTGTTGATGACCCAAGTGCAACTTTTGATTCGTGGCCCTTATAAAGGTCATCTTAGGTCACCTTAGGTCACTTTGTTTTTTTTGCCAATAACTCTTGATAGAGGAGAGATAGGATCGTGCGAAAGACACCATTGCGTTCGTCTGGCCAAGAAACATCGACTCATATGCAACATGTCACAATTTGACCTACTTGGGTCATCACGTGACCTTGACCTGAGGTCAAATTTGGAAAATTATTTCTTAAGGTCATCATATATATGTTTTGATGCGTCTTGACGAGAGAAACACGATGGTGTCAAAATAAATGTTCTATCTGTAAAAATGAAAAGTTATTTGCGAAAAACTGTTCCCATGAAAACAACATTTTGACCTTTGATGACCTCTGGAGCCTCAACTATTGCCTTTAGCTCAAATCCCACTTAAAACCGTTCCTGGAGAGTTTTAAGAGCTATCTTTTTTCTTTGTTTCTTTTTAGCTATCATAGTTCCCGAGATATCGAAGGATTTCTGGATCAAGATCCCCAAAACGGGGAAAATTTGACCTATGATGACCTCTGGTGACCTCAATATTGACCTCAGCCTAAAATGATGTAAGTAATTTCAAATGAGAGCTTTCTATTGCTTTTTCTGTGCCTTTCTATTATTCTTAGTTTTGGAGTTAGTGGGTGGGGGGTCATTATGAACCCTCTCCCCCCACCAGGGCGAAGTTGGCTCAGAGGCTCACCAGGGCGCGGGTTAAAATGAAACAGAAACAGAAAATAACAAATATTATAAATCGCGAGAAATCGTTCATGAGGAAGGCCACCTTCATTCGGAAGAATACCCAAAAACATGAACAGGACACTTAAAACAAAACATTACGTAATCTATGTTTTCAAGGCAGAGGGATATGAAAGAATAAACAAATGTTTAGCAACAGTGTTGTGCATATTAGTTTATTGTCCTAGACAACGGCCATTGGAAGTTGAATCGCTGTTATATATAATTGTGTCTTCTACAATCGGAGTTACAATTTACAATTCTACTTACGCCACGTGAGTACTTTTTATAAAACGTATTGAATGTGTAGTTTGTAAATTCGAAATCTACAAACTTCACATACAATGACAGGGTTGTAAATATATTTATGATAAAGGCTACAGAGCGAGTATAAGACAAGTAAAATTCGATTTAAGCTAGTAAAATTCGAATTAAAAACATAACATTGAATTTAAGAAAGATAAAATCGTAATTAAATATTCCTTCATATCACACTGATCTCGATTTTATCAGTGTTTATCTTTAACAAATAACAAAACTTTCTTTGGGGCGCGACTGCTTTGAACTTTTTCCGAGCTGCAATGGATTTTGGAGTGAAAGCAGAGCAGAATAGAGACCAACTGGAATGGACAGACATTGCAGGAGACGGAAAGCGAGACGAAGCGAATGATGAAGGCAGAAAAGCGGTGAAGGAGATGATACTAGCGAGGAGTTCAAAGGGGTCAAAAAGAAGTTTGTGCGTACGAACGCTTCACTGAAATACATCAACAGGTACAATGCAACATGCAATGTTTCTTCTTAGTTCCTTCGCAGTTAAATCCTAAAAAATGATCGTCACACTCTATGCATACAAAATGCTCATCAATACCGTTTCAAGTTCAATTCACTCTCCCAACGCTTTTACGAATAGGCAAAACAAATTATTTTGGATTTTACATTTCTTAAGTTAAATATAGCATCCATTAAATTCGAACTTCTTTTTCTTAAATATAATTTTACTTGTCTTAAATCTGATTTTTCTTGTATCAGATTGGATGAAAAAAGGTGTAGTCATGATAGGCGTCTGTCCCGTCTCATGTCTCGGCGCTGTCCGCCCGTTCCCGCGCGCCGTTCCCGCCCGCCGGCTGAGACAGACGCCGGATCCGGACCGCACTCGGACCGGATCCAGGCCGGACGCGTGGCCAATCTGTGGAGCACCGGACGGGATCGGCCGCCCTGGGGAGGTCGATCGTCTCTGAAACACAGACATTGCCCTCTGACTGCCGGCTGACACGCGTCCTGCCTGAGATGGACGCTCCGGGGACAGCGGCGGGCCCCTGCCGCCGTGACGTCACTGCCGGTGACACGCGTCCCGACACGGACACTCCGGAGAGACAGCTCAGGCCTCGACGAACCTCTGCTGCAGTGGCATCACCGCTGAGAGACACGCGTTTGGAAATGTCGAATTAAAAATTCAGATGCTAGAGATTTTTCACTGTAAGCCTCCAGCCGGAAAAATCCTTGGCGGTTTTTCACGATCGTACTGAGATTTTGACGGACAATTCCGTTCGAGAGAATTCAATCTCTATTCAATCTATGATTATTTTGCAATTTTAGTCTTCAGTTTGCTTGTGTTAAACCGCGAGCCCAAAATTGAAATCGAATCTGAATCAAGTCTACCTTTCACGTATTTTTATTTTTGTGTTGCAAGCATGCTCAATATTTTTATGTTGAACCTTCAAATGCGCATGCCTTTATCTAAAACGCTGCCCATCCAACAGCTTATCGTTAATTTTTTAGAAAGCTCCTGGCTCCTCAAAATCCTCCATCAAAATCCTCTAGGCTCCTCCTGGTGCACATGACTGACATATTGTTTTTTTTTGTTTTACTAAATACATCGCCACCCATGAGCAGGTGACCAGGAGTACCCCTTCCCGCGATCCCAATGACTCACAGAATCATACGTTAACACCAGAGAAAACAAAGACGCAAAGTCGCGGCACTCCCCGCTAAGAAATGGAAACAAACTTAAAGAAGCATGTAAGAAAAGCAGGCAGTGGTAAGGAATTTGTTAGTTATGTGGATATAATAAGCGAAAACAAGAGGGCGTGCAACATGCTATCTGCACTCATGTAGAGGAATTTAAGGCATGCTATATTTAACTTAAGAATTGTAAAATCCAAAATAAAATTGTTTGCCTATTCGTAAAAGCGTTGGGGAGAGCGAATTGAACTTAAAAACGGCATTGATGAGTATTTTTTTATGCAAAGAGTGCGACGATCATTTTTTAGGATTTAACTGCAAAGGAGCTAAGAAGAAACATTGCATGTTGCATTGTACCTGTTGATGTTTTTAATGAGGCGCTCTTAAACACAAACTTCTTTTTGACCCCTTTTAACTCCTCGCTAGTATTATCTAGTATCATCCATTGTAGCACCGAAAACATTCAAAGCAGTCACGCCCCCAAAAGAAGTTTTGTTATTTGATAAAAAAACTGATAAAATCGAGATCAGTGTAATATGAAGGAATATTTAATTGAGAGTTTATTTTTCTTAAATTAAATATTCTGTTTTCAATTCGAATTTTGCTTGCTTAAAGGGAGTGGGTCTACTGTTTTGTATTGCCCAAAACATTTTTATTACGATAAGTAGCAATTGTTATCACGTTTGAATGTGATAAAATTCATATTTAGGCCTCCGGTAATTGATTTTTTGCTTAAATTGTTTCGGCTTATTTCGGTAAGGATTTCGATGAAAGCGGCTATCACTATGGTGAAGGCAAACAAACGAAGGAGAAAGTAATGCAATACGGCACACTGTTGTCATTGCCTTCGCCGTTGTTTTTATCATAGAGATCTGATATACATAGAGATGCCCTACACTTAAAATCGTGACAGTTTGTTGGAGGAGATTAAGCAAGGAATAAGCGTCTAATTGTCGTGCTAAATTGACTGCGGCCTCTTCCAAGAAACAAATGTTTCGTTATTTTTTTATTTCTTTCCTTAGCGAGGTTTCCGGAATATAAAGAGGATATGATTTTACTACATTTTTATCGCGTAATTGATCGATGATCATTTATTATTATTATTATTATTGATTTATTCGGCACCACACATTGGCAAAGTGATCACATTGGCGGCTTGGACTCGGCTTTCCTCCTGGAATGCTGTCACGTATGTACATATTACATTGTTCTAGCCAGGCCTTGCGGCAGCTCGCGTGTGTCGGGGCAAGTCAGTAGACGCATCAGGCGACGCGAGGCCTGGCTAGAATCGCGCAGAAGGAAGCAACTGCTGTCCACCAGCCCGTCGGGAACACGCGGCGTCGTCACTCTATGGCTGTGTGGCCGGCCGGCGGCCACCTCCAGCACCGCGGCGAAGTCCCCGCCGCACATGCCGAGCAGCTGTGTCAGCAGTGAGCCGCCTGGCGAGGCCGGGCACAGGGCCAGCTTAGCCAGGCCCGAGAGCAAGGCCTGCCGAAGCCGGTGCCCGGACCGTAGGGCACACCTCGCTGCCCGGATCAGCTCGTGCGCCGGGGCGATGCCGGCGGCGGCAAGCAGCGCTGAGTGGTGGGCGCGGCGCGGCAGGCCCAGGGCCGTCTTGATGGTCGCTGCTTGGATGGCACTTAGCCCTGTAGCGTCGGCTGAGTTGAGTGGGGCGGCCACGCAGCCGTATGTGAGGGCTGGCTGGACCACGGTCTTCCAGAGGAAGCATTTGTCAGCCGGGCAGAGGCCGGATGTCAGCATGCCGGCGGGCGCGAGACCGTACAGGCTGGCCCGCGCTCGCGCCGTGCGGTGCCGGACGTGCGGCGCGGCCGACAGGCTCCCGTCCAGCACGACGCCGAGGTGCTCGGACTGCTGCCGGTTTCGCAGCTGCTGACCCGACAGGCGCCACCTGGGCTCTTCGGCCAGCAGCTCGACACCAAAGATAACGCAGTGGCTTTTAGTGCGGGCGGGCTCCGGGTGTACGAACTCGAGCCTCCAGCGCTGCGCAAAGTCACCGACCAGCCGCAACATGGCGCCGAGGTTATTGACGCTGGTTCTTGACGCCGAGGTTCTTGACGTGGTGCTATGAAACCGAAGCAATGTTGCAAGCGAATTCGTTTCTATCAAGATTGCCGACTGGCATGTAAATCGCAGCACCATGCATCATACATATGATACGACCTATATACCTTACGCTTCTATGATATGGTGTATGGAAGTTGCCCATATTTCATGTGAACAAAATCGGAAAATATGGCACAGGAAACAAAATGCAGAAGTATTTAATATTAGTAATAAACCCAACCCGAAACAGGATATTTTGTCAGAATGTTATTTTTTAGTTCGGTCTTATACCATGCGCATAGTCAAGGGTGGAACCATTAACCAAGTAATCCGTTTACCTGAATTGCTCTGTAAAATGTTCATTGGTTTGGTTTATATTTAACAAAGCTCTATATTTGTTGTCTTTATTTTTGTTTTTTTATCTCTATATATCTTGTTTTTAGGTAACGAAAGCTACCGGAAAATAAATATAATAACTGGTGAAGAAGAAGAATCGTGAAATGAATCGTATTTAACTATCTTGGAAGTCCCAGCTCTATCTCGTAAGCCGTGATACAGCATCCAAACGTACGACACCTAGCTGTAGCTCGTTAAAGGGAGTGTGCCTACTGTTTTGTATGACCCAAAAAAAATTCCTACGATAACACGCGCCGTGGAGGGGGTCTGAGACTTACGCGCACTGGAGGGGGGGGGGGGGGGCGGGTCTCGCCCCCC
>JARFNZ010134335.1:0-10979 GCA_031763405.1 Balanus nubilus
ACCTGACCTCTCCCCCAGGCCGGCCGTGCTGTGAGGGACAGCTGTGCCCTCTGCTGTCCCCTGACCTGACCTGACCTCTCCCCCAGGCCGGCCGTGCTGTGAGGGACAGCTGTGCCCTCTGCTGTCCCCTGACCTGACCTGACCTGACCTCTCCCCCAGGCCGGCCATGCTGTGAGGGACAGCTGTGCCCTCTGTTGTCCCCTGACCTGACCTGACCTCTCCCCCAGGCCGGCCGTGCTGTGAGGGACAGCTGTGCCCTCTGCTGTCTCCACGGCGGCGCCCTGACTCTGGGTGCCGACGGCCGGGCTGTCCACCTGACCTGTGCTGCCCTGCTGCCGGCCGTGGTCGTCACCGGGCCTGGAGAGCGGGCCGCCACCGCTCCCTTCAGCCGAGAACGGGTACGATGGCGAAGGGGGGCAGCCGGACAACCGGCATGGACACAGGCTGGCAAGGCAGAATCGGATGTACCTGCGGGTGGATGATAAGCGTTCACTCACTAGCTATCCTCAGGCGCTGCCTGGTCAGTGTTCATGTTAAAAAAGGCCATGGCCAGTTGTGTCCCACAGGTTTGTGTTTTGTTATAGTATGTTTGCCGCACGGTATTTCGAAACAAATCACGTAGTTTCCGAACGCATTGCAGTGTTGATGTTTAGAGGCTGTCCACTGTCCAGCCAGTGTGGTGCGAATTAGCCAGGCTGTCATTGTTTCCTTTCCGGACGCTTTGTCCGTTTGGCCGTGTCAGTCCTGCCTCTGAGCTGGACCTTTGTCTGACCGCGTATGTATGTGTGTGTCTGTCTGTCCCGGCAGATGTGCCACTACTGCGGCCAGTGGCGCGGCGTCGGCGTGCGCTGCAGCCAGCCGGACTGTGCCGCCCTGATGCACGTCACCTGCTGCCAGGCGGCCGGCGGTCGGTTCTGCCCCCAGCCGTCCGGCCTGGCCCCGCTGGTCACCTGCCGGCAACACGCGGCGCCGCAGCAGGTGAGCCGCCCCCGCCCCCGCCCCCGCCCCCGCCCCGCCCTGGGACACGTGGCCAATGCACCCTGAGCGTCGGCAGACCTCCAGCCGACGATCTCCTTTCTCATTGGGACAGAAACGCCGGCCAGAGCGGACCGACCACCCGAGAGATCAGGCTGGGCACGGCCGCTCGAGCGCCGCATATCCGACCACGCGCAGATAGATGTAGACCGTACGGGCACAGGTGAAACCTGCATTGTCGTTTGCATGCTGGAACTGACCGTTGCTTGATGGTCGAAGACAATTTTGTTTTTCAAAAATAGAAAAGCTTATTCTACTGTTTTGGGAAACTATCTTCCGGAAACTATGTTTAATGTTGGTTATCGAATTATTCAGTCGTTTCCGTAATTTTTAGAAATGTTATTGTTAATTTTTCACCTCAAGCGCTAAATAATTGTTGTGTGACGACCAAAGCCCACCCGGCACTGACGCTGTGTGTCTGTGTGTCTGTGTCTGTGTGTGTGTCCGTCGTCGGCAGGGGTCGGGTCTGACGGTGGGGGAGGTGGTGTGGGCCCGACACCGCAGCGGCGTCTACCACCGCGCCCAGCTGTCCCAGCTCAGCTCCGAGGTGCTCTACACGATCCAGTTCGAGGACGGCTCCGTCAGCCGCGACACGTCCCCGCAGCACATCGCAGTACGTACCGATCACCGCCGAGCCGGGATGTCACGGGAATCCGTGCAGCGACTCCCGCCATCCGTAGAGCTCGCCGGTTATAGGACGTTGTGTTTGTGACCGGTTTTAGCTGAAACGGCTCGCGGTTAGTTGTCTTTTTATTCGTGGATGTCCTCAGTGGATATCGAGGTTTGTCACTTATGGATAAAAATTGCAGATTCATTGTGATGGATTTAATGGGTAGGTGTGCTAACAAACCTCAGTAAGCACCTTTTAACGCCTGTGTTGGCTCTGTAAGGTCATCTGCGGCAGGGGTTAATTAAACACTTGGCTACCTCAGGGTGCTGGTATCCTAACGTGCGGTATTCGTGTTTTGTTTCTGATTCTGAGTCATACTGATCTCGCTGTGTTTTGTTTGTCCTCTGCTCATCAGAAGCACGTAAGTTACAACTTACAACCTTGTGTGTGTTGTATGAGGTTCTAATCGTTTGTGAGCAGCTGTTTTTACCGTTTTAAAATTACTAATGGTTAGGAGGCTTGTGCTGTGGATAGATCGAATAGACTTGTGGAAGTTTTCCTCTTCTTATCGCGATGATTTGACTCTATCTTGTGAATAGATAGACTGACCAATTCTTTACCCTGTTTTGTTATGCGTTTCGCTCATTTTGTTCTTGATATGGTGCATGGTATCTGAGAAGAAAACAGCGAATGGTTTTACTCGTTTGATATACATTTGCATGTTTGCGGTGGCGATGAGATTTTGGAGAGGCCCGCAGAAGCAAAAGTTTATTGCGTGTTTCCCAGGCCGATGTTGGTTCTTTGTTTGTGTACGCAATGCTGTACATGATCTTTGTACTAGCCGTTAAAATGCACTTATTGGCGCATAATACGCGCTTTTCTACTGTGGGCAACATATCCCACAGACTGCACTCTACACTCCACTGAAATGGCACTACTTCAGCACTGAACGACCAACGTACCCTGCCGATACGTACCCCACTAAACCGTGCATCCCGCTAACGGTGTGCCGTCGTCTACAGAACCACAACTGCACGGAGGAGGGCGCGCCGCCTCTGAACGCTGCCGTCCAGGTGCTCTGGACTGACAACCGGCTGTGGCCGGGCGTGTTCTGCGGCGAGAAGACGCACGTGCAGTGCCAGGTCGTGTTCGACGACGGCTGCCGGCTGAGTCTGCCGCGCAGCCGTGTGTTCGGACTGCACGAACACCTGCCCAAGAGGATCACCAACAGACTGGTGGGTTACGAGCGCACGCCAGCACGCGCTCGTGGCTCACACTCGTACGCTGACGCGCCCACACGTCCATTAATTGACTCAGATACTACTCATTCATTCATTCACTCATCCATTCATTCACGAAACTTTTGGTAGAAGTTGAGAGACTTTGATGGACAGAGATGTGAACTTGACGTCGACCAAGAACGGAAGAGGAGTATGCCCGTAAAGACATTAAACGTCCTACATGATGTTGACCTCGAATAACCATGTGATGCGAATGGCTCAGATAGTCGTACAATTCATTACAGGGCACACTAGTAGCTGGAAACTTGTGTGGTACGGGAGCGCACCACCTTATCCTTGTTTATGGCTAGTAGTCACCTAACAGTATTGTCTGATGCCGTGAGTTACCTAACAGTATTGTCTGATGCCGTGTCTCCTCTACAGGCGGACAACATGGAGCCGCGCCGGGCGCCGGTGGCTGGCCGACGGGCGCCCAAGGCCAACCGGCGCTACACGGACAGCAGCCTGTACGCCTGAGAGTGGGCCGTCAGATCTCAGTGACTCGCCACCGCCCAGTACAACGCCCCTCTCGCCTCTCTATCTCTCTCCCCACCTGTCCGCCTGTCTGCGCCTCATCGCTGCCGCCCCGGCTCTGTACATACCGGGCGGCCTGTACATAGGAGCCGCCCGCCCGCCCGTTCACTCCCATCGTCGGCGTACACCTATGTGGCGTGTTTGTTTGTTTGGTTGTTTGTTTGTTGCTGCCCGCCGACACGCCGCTTCTTGGCTGGCTGCGCCTGTGTAGATTAGGGGGCCGTGCGCCGGGCTGGACTCCCCACATCATCATCACTAGCATAATGGTTAACGTCGCGCGATTTTCATCTTAGAACAGGACGTTATTCTGGACGGGTGGCGTCGGGCCAGGCTGGCGCTGTGGAGACTGATCGGCGGTACTCCGGTACCGAGAAACGGCCGCGTCCCGATACCGAGATATAGGGCCACCCAAATACCGAGACACAATTATCCCAATGCCTACACAGTAGACATTGGACTGTCCCAATACCGAGAGGCCGGTTCGTCCCGGTACCGAGACAGGGCCCGGCGCCGCGGCCCAGTAGCCGTGTCCCTTCCCGTGCTGGCGCCGTGTAATCCGGCCTTTATCCAGCACAGGAGGTGCACCCATTGCGGAATGAGTTATATTCGAGTGAATACAGTGTGAAGTGAAAATAATGGTGTTATTGCTTGAGGTGGAGACAAAGGCGGGGTTTTGGCGGTGATGGTCGTTCTGATGGCATCGCTGCAAGGAACTTTAAGAGACTCAACCAAAGAACGTCTTTTCAACTTTGTTTCGTCTTTTCAACTTTGTTTATTTGAAAATTGCGTTTTAAAGTAATGTGAAAAATAAACTAAAGATCGCATGTATGGTTAATGATGAGCTGCTGAACGGACTGAACTTGTAGAAAGTGAGAAAAAAAAACAGGTCCATTGCAAAATTTCCGTTTCAGGTGTGAATGTGTGAATGAAGAGAAGTCCTGCGTTAAGCAATTCGTTCCTGCGTCGGCTGAGAGCGTTTACCTACAACAGAACAGAACAGAACTAAGCTAAAGCACACACGCACTCTTGCTGCACGCTGTATGTGTATTGTCACCCTCACGAGTAGGTATAACTATTGCTTCATAAAACTCACAACGGCTTCCATATGAGCAATGATACGAACCGAGTTGGAGCCAAACTGCTGCCATGATTGGCGGGGCGTCAGTTTCAAGGCTAGTTTAGTGATCACTGACCATCTGGGCGAGATAAACAACCCCTGAAGCTCGCTCCCTCACTGGCACGGCCGGTCTACTAGGCGCCGTGGAAAAGCCGCGTCGCTCATCCGCATTGTTCCTCACAACCTTGTTCTAGTAAGTTAGATATCCCCAACACTGATCATTTCGCATGCGGATCATTATACAAATCCGAACCATACGTCACACCTTAAGTCGGATGTAACAATCACACTAGTAGTTCAAAACACTATAAAATATAATCAAGTCACGCTACACTACAATCACACCAACTGGCGCTTAGCAATGCCCGCAGTTCACTTCCGCTGACAATAATCATAATCATAATCATAATCAGCCACCAACCCATCCCTTCTACAGGAGACCCGGGTAGACCAAACACCGTCTCCACTACATCGCCACCCGCGGCACCACGTTCGGCATCACACTCGGAGCGCCGGGCATCACACCCTGAGCGCCGGGCATCACACTCGGAGCGCCGGGCATCACACCCTGAGCGCCGGGCATCACACCCTGAGCGCCCGGCAGCACACTAAAGCGCCGGGTAACGTGGCGATCCTAGGGCCGCTTCACACCGAGATACTGCCCTCTCGGAACTTGGTGCTGCCAATGAGCGCATTCACCAGCACGCTGTGGCCTTCCTTGGCCAGCGCCTGCGCGCGCCGCAGCACCTGGTCGATGGCGTCGTCGTGATCCCTGGTGAGCATCAGTCCCTGCCCGCCGTAGCCCTCAGCGATGGTGTCGTACCGACAGTGCGCCAGCCGGCAGGCCACGTCCGTACCGAACAGCGGCACCTGCGCGAGGCAGACAGCGGTGATACGGTCAGATGTACGGATTCAGGGATACACAAGGGGAATGAAAGAGCGAATGGTGAACGAATGGTTTATTAAGTGTTGTTGAATGTTCCTGTAGGTGTAAGTAATGCAATATTGAGGCACTTCAAAACGACATGGGATGAAGACGCAAATTATCACACCGTCAAATGCTGTCACCGTGAAGAATCAGGATTACACAATTATTCATCAACTGACAGTTATGCGGAAAAGTTCAAGGCTTCACGCCAGTCAAACAAACGCTGGAAAACAAGTTATTCTTCAGAATAATGAGAAGGCGTCATATCAGATGTTGATGATTTGGCTTAAGGGCGCCCACAACTACTTTATTATTTGGCGCCCGGCGTCATATCAGCATAAGCAATGAGCATGCGGACACCTGTAAACCTATCCAACCCACCGTACCTTCCCGAGAACACAGCAGCCTCACCTGTTCCCTGGCGATCTGTGTCCAGCCGGCGTCGTTTCCGACCAGCGCGATGACGGGCGTCTTATGTCGGGTGAACGTGTCGAACTCGGCGACGCTGTAGCCGCAGGACCCATCTCCGTAGACCACCCACACCTCGGCGTCGGGCCGCGCCAACTTCGCACCCAGCGCGAACCCTCCGCCGACGCCGAGCGTGCCGAACGCGCCCGGGTCGAGCCAGGCGAGCGGGCCACGCGGCCGCAGCACGTACGCCGCGCTGGCCACGAAGTCGCCGCCATCGACGACCAGAAGGGCCTCAGGCGGCAGGAGCTCCTCCAGCCTGCCCAGGATCTTGAGCGGGTTGAGATGCTCGGCGGTCGGCTGCAGGGCCATCTCGGCGTTTTTCTCCTCCTTGGCGTCGTCCCGAGCACGGAGTTTGTCCAGCCATTCGTTGTCGGGCACTTGGCCGGCCATCTCCGCGGCCAGTTCGCGGATGAACGAGCCCACGTCCGACTGGACGGCCAGCGTCGGCTTCCAGAACATGTCGGCGTTGAGACGCAGCTGGCGCGGGCAGCGATGCACGGAGACGATCTTGGCGCGGCGGCCCAGCGCGCGGCCGTAGGACAGCCGGAAGTCGCACACTGCGCCGGCCAGGATGATGAGGTCGGCTTCCTGCAGCGCCGTCCGTCGCTCCTGACGCAGCTGCAGCGGGGAGCGGCGGCCCAGGAGACCGCGGGACATCCCAGCCAGGTAGCAGGGCACCCCCAGCGCCTCCACGTGTCGGCGGGTGTCAGCGGCCGACACCGGCGGCGTCGTAGCGCTACTACCGAGCAGCAGGAGCGGCCGGCGGGCGGCGCGCAGCAGCTCCGCCGCGCGGCGGACCTCTGTGTCACTCGGGAGGGAGATGGCCGTCGGCAGCGGCGTCACCGCCCGCGGCTCCCAGGCGCCCGCGAATATGTTGTCCACGTAGTTCTGTAGGTACCAGTTGACGGCGCGCTGCACCAGTCCGCCGCCGCCGGACTTGACGCCGACCTCTCGCTGCACCAGCTGGATCGGGTAGAGCACGTCGATCGGCAGCTCGACAAACACCGGCCCGGGGGTGCCGCTCTGCGCCACCTGCAGTGCGAGCCGCAGCGCCGGCGCGATGTCTCTCACGCTGCGCACGGAGACGCGGTGTTTGCAGACGGAGGCGAGCAGCGCCATGTGGTCGATGTCCTGCAGCGCGCCGCGCCCGCTGAGGATCGAGGCGGCCGCGCCGCCCAGCAGCAGCAGCGGAGACTCGGCCATCTGGGCGTTCTTGACGGCCGTCACGGTGTTGGTGACGCCCGGGCCGGCCGTGACGGCCGCCACGCCCACGGTGCCCGAGAGACGCGACACGGCGTCCGCCGCGAACACCGCCGTCGCCTCGTGGCGTGTGTCGACGACGCGCACGCCCAGCCGCTCGGCGGCCACCAGGATCGGTGAGATGTGGCCGCCGACCAGAGTAAAGATGTGCCGCACGCCGTGGCCGGCGAGCACCTCGGCCACCAGGTCGCCACCGGTGCGCGTGCTGCCGCGGTCCGGCGGGTGGGTCCAGATGTAGAGCAGACCGAGCCGGTTGAAGACCAGACCCGTGCAGATGCCGACCAGGGCTGTGCCGAGGAACGTCAGCGCCAGAGCTGGGTCTTCCAGACCGTACATGGTGTCTACTGGTGGAGGACTGCTCTAGGGGGCAGCGTAGTGGTAGAAGGTGCGGCAGCTGTATTTTGTATATGGCTGATTCAGCTGTCAACAGAATGAGAAGAACTATTAGTATACTCAATCACAATAAATCATATCAAAGGGTGACTGTCAGCAAGAACGTCGCCACGACAGAGGCATTTTGAAGTCGATTTGTAGGATGTGTCTTCGTTCTGTTCGTAAACGTGACACCGGTGTTAATGGTTCCTGCTTGGAGATGAGAGTGAGACTTAATGTACATTAATGTATTCACTTTCAACTCGTGTGGTTGCTAAGGTGCAGCGTCGATGAACTTTTTCCGATTTTCCAAAACGGCTAGTGAGATTCCGATGCCAAATTTAATTTTAAGACGATCTCATTTTCCGTACATTTTGCTCTAAAATGAAAACTCACCTTTCAAAATTGAACATTAAGATTTCACGTCAGGCAGAAAAAGCCGTGGATGAGGCAAAACACCCGTGACCGAGCACGCAACCCTGTCAACTGATATACGTGTCGTTTCATTATTACAATCCAGTTCAGGTGCAACTGAAAGCACCTCGTCCTTCTCTGCTTTGTTTTATTTTGATGGCCATTACCGAGGCTACAATAGATAGGCACATATTGCATGGCGTGCCGTGCGGCGCAGTCCAAATGCTCGGGAGGCTCGCGTCGGGAGTTCCACACCCACTCGCCGGCGCTGATCCCCCGCAGACAGCGAGTAGAGTCATGTGAGATGAGACATCGTCGGGGAAATAAGAGGCCCCGTGGGACCATTGCAATATGGAGTGGATACTGGATAGTTATTGTTGTGAAGGCATGCCGAGTGGACGGTGGTGCCGCACCTGTCATGTAGTGTTTCTGTTTTACGGGATTGGGAAGAAAGACGTTACATTGATGCGTGTCCAGCAGGCAGCAATACCTCATCAAAGTTTATGAGAAAGCCATTTCTATATTTCGGCATTAATCATTTCCTATCGAAGGACAGTCGTTAACCATAAGAATAATTTTGAATAAAGTCGATTATATTGGCTATATTTGTTGAGAAGTCTCTTAAGACGTAGTGCTCGACCATCGCACGGGACATTGTCAGCGGTTCCATGAGTTGTTAAGAGCTGCAAACCAGTCGGCAGACTATTTAAAATGTTATATACTCAAATTTTGGGCCATGGCTACCACAACCTCCAAAAAGAGTCGTTCTGGTGGTTCCAAGTTCAGTAATTTTGAGGGCGAAGCAAGGGAATACCTGCAGCCAGTGCACTTCCAACAGAAAGAGCTGTCATCCAAGCGGCTCTCTATATTCAGATGCAGGAAGTTGTACACGAGGCGAAACCCATAATAAATTTATAAACGAAGCATCTGATGAAAGAGTTCCGGCTCATTGTTGAGGCTCAATTGTTGAAAGTCAGCTCTAATCTCACTGGTGCAGTGATAATCAGAACCAATCGACCGCGCTGGTGGTTCCTATGTTGGGAAGAACGATCAACGGACGAAAATTAGGAGACTTCAATCACGACTCCTTCCATACCATAACTCATTTTTCCCCAAAACCATTAGAGATTGGAATGGACTTCCACATTTTATGTTGGAAGCCGAATGTGAAGAAGAGTTCAAGAAAATGTTCAGTCGCAGATAACAAATGGATATCTCTTTCGCGTGTCTAGACTGAGGATCGAATTTCAGTCTCCTAATCTCCTTTTCTTTTTCTTATTCGAGTTTATCAAATAAGACGTCATATAGCAATTAATTATCAAAGAGGTTATGAGGTGCCTATCTGTCTGTACATACTTATCTGAGTGGTGTCACATGTCGCAGTGATAAATGTGTGTTACGTAGGCAATGCTATTGTTATATGTGTCAGTATTGTTTGTAGCATATGCTTATGCCTTTCAACATCACCAGGGCCATGAACTGGCATTTGTGATATATTTGCATGAATACAATGAATACACTGTTTCTCCTTCCTACGCACATATTGACCCCGGGCAATCGCCTGCTGTCCCAGACAGCTATTTCCGGAGATTAGAAGTGCGGAAACCATTTCTTACCTTTTCATAGTAGTCCTAATATCGACCAGAAGGCTTCGGTAACCGCTGTTCCTTTGTCCGCATGATATATAAAGGCATGCCTTCATTTTACTCACTTCAATGGCTGATTACTATGGCTAGCAGCGTTTGATTCTTCAGACTTTTCATTTCAGCCTTTCTTCGATTATTTGCGAACCCTGTCAGTATGAAATCAGACTAAAGCTTTGCTTTTGAGTTCTATTCGGCGAAGTTATGGATATTGCAAATGATATTAAGATATATGTGCTGTATGACATTATAGTTGTTGGGGCACTTCCATCTCTGGTAACTAACTTCAAACCAGTTTGTAAGCGCTTTTGTTTGCTATTCTTGCATCCTACGTGTTTTTCAACATTGACATTCAAGAATCTTCAATTAAACGTCGTACCGCCTAAGATTATGCCCAGAAATTCACGTAAAAGAAGTGAAAATGTTTCAGCCCAGTGCCCTTTCATGTTAATGAGCGACTCGTAGATTGGTCTCCAACCTTCTAGTGACGTCAGCAGCGCGGAACCTCGCTTTCCTATTTTCGTTAAATTTTGATACAGTGAGTGCAAATTGGAGAAAAAGAATGAAAACATTAGATTAAGCGCTTTTCATTTAATCGTTTCGTTATCTGTGTAAGCTATTCTATTTTCATGCATCAGGTCTATTATGCGTTTTTATAAAGCTTTGAAACAAGCGACATATGATGAGAAGTGTTCAATTGTCCCGCTTTCCGCCGTTCTCGTTTTTTTCCGGATTTATCAGCCAACTACACGAGATGGATTTTGACCGGCAACTCATTGACCAATCCCACATGCAAGGCGGCGTGCCAGTAGTTAAGCACCAAAATTCGAAACAGAAACGGTATAAATAATAAATAGCGAGATTGTGCCTATAACTCGCACATGTTCTGCATGTCTCTTCACATTTCAACTTTATTTTGTTCCGAAAACGAAGGGGGTAGCGGAGAGTAGCTGATGTCACCATGCTGCCTGACTGCTTCATATTACTGCCGAATGAATTTTGCAATTTGTATATGTTTTTCAATTAGACATCTCTGAATCCTAATATTATTATTTTCGAGAATCACAACACTCTCACTTTTTAGACATCAATCTTGATATGGTTTAAATATCCTTTCCATAAGTCCTATGTCGGCCGCTGACAACTGTCCCCCCCCCCCCCCACGTGATCGGTTACACTGGTTTATAATTTAGATAGCGTTTATTTACCCATCCTGTATTTTTTCATTATATACTAGAGCTTCTATAACTTCCGTCTATCGGTTTCGTCGGTCACTTGACCCCCAACCCCCCCCCCACCACTCCCACCACCCAGA
>JARFNZ010134346.1:0-10975 GCA_031763405.1 Balanus nubilus
TGGGAGGGGGCGGTGACGGGGAACTCGGTGATCTGGAAAATTCCTGTCGATTTTAGATGGTTTTTGTGATCGTGTGCCTTCATCCGCCCCGTCTTCATCTGCCAGTGGAGGGGGGGGGGGGGGAGGGGTAGCGGCGACCAATGATGATGGTGATAGCTTATGCTGACGTATGCTGAGATGAAACTGCAAAGAATGACATGAATTGTATGGTTATGAACTGGAAAACTACGCTATTTTGCATACATTATGCCAGAGCGCATCGCGCAAGTTAAACCGCTCATTGCAACAGCATGGTTTCGCTTTTAAGTGAATTACATTTGCAAGTGAACGATTATGATCGAACCTCACTGGGTTTCCTAACGAATTCTGCGGTGTCTGATTTAAGAATGCGACGCCCCTCTGCTCGGGGCGCCCCTCCCCTCTGCTCGGGGCGCGGTCATAGCCATGCTGAGGCAGTGGTTGGCAGGCTGGCAGGCTGGCATGCTGGCAGTGGTTGGCAGGCTGACAGGCTGGCAGTGGCTGGCAGGCTGGCAGGTGGTTGGCAGTGGTTGGCAGGCTGGCAGTGGCTGGCATGCTGGCAGTGGTTGGCAGGCTGACAGGCTGGCAGTGGCTGGCAGTGGCTGGCAGGCTGGCAGTGGTTGGCAGTGGTGGGCAGGCTGGCAGTGGCTGGCAGTGGTTAGCAGGCTGGCAGTGGCTGGCAGTGGTTGGCAGGCTGGCAGTGGCTGGCAGTGGCCCCTGACTACCCGCTGTGGCGTCTGTCGAGATAGGCTGCATCCTGTGTCGTCACATAGCGCCGTACCGGATATCCGCCCCCCCCCCCCCGCCCCCCACCGACCCCGGTGAGGGATCCGGGCTGACCCGCGTCCGATCGACCAGCTCCAGTGTCTACCACGTGGCAGTATGGGAAGGACGCCATAACGTCCTCTTTCCTTGCGCCGCCTGGCAGCTGATCGACCTTATCGACTGTCGGCGTGCGCCCCGCATTGGCGGATAGGCGGCCAACTGTGCATTGGGCACGAATTCGGGCTGGCGGAGCCGGCGCGATGAAATCTGAGGCCTATCCGCGGAGAAAGGCCGTGTTGCATCACGATGATGTGGGGACGCGGGCACCGACGGCACCGACGGCAGGAAAGTGGGAGGCCGCGCACGATCTCTGGGGTCGCTCCGCTGTCAAAACAGCCGCCGAGAGGAAGCTGCGGGATCAGGGTCGCAGCCACCGCGGCGGGTGCAGCGGCGTCCTGTTTCCGAGATGTAGTGCGTAGCGTGTGCAGCAGCGGGTAAATTATTGCACAGTGTAGACTCGCATTCAAGGGCACATCCGTAGCTCATCCGATGCGGAACGAGTAACGCATGCAACGGTGTTTGGAATGCAGCAGCTATATTCCGGCAGTCTGCCGCGCCGTCTGCGGCACGAATTAAATTATGTTTTTTCCAACTTGGAGAGTCGGATTCTTTGTTTCCCTTCAGTAAATTTGACACCCGAGTATTCGCTGCGTCACCAAAGCCAGCAGGCAAGCCATTTCCAGCACCCATGGTCAAATAATCCCAAAAGAAACAGCCATACGTTGCTATACGCGGTTGTCACCATCATACCACACTCACTCTCTGAATGTTTGACCCCGAATCAGCATTTTCCGGTAAATCACCTCACCGGATTCGGTGAAAAGCGTTCGGCATTGACCTTGCGTGCAGCGTCGACGTGGCTATCAAGTCAGTATGCAGTCACGTGATAGTATAGGTGACGTCACGCGAGTGACTATAGGAAGGGACGGGGCGCCGGTCGATGGTTCGAGGCTGGTTGGCACCCAGTGCTGTCACCGCCACCGCCACCGCCACCGCCACAGCCACAGCCACAGCCACAGCCACAGCCACAGCCACCGCCACAGCCACAGCCACAGCCACAGCCACAGCCACAGCCACAGCCACAGCCACAGCCACAGCCCCCTCACCGCTACCTCATAGCCACCGCCACCGCCACATGCATTCTTCCACGTGACTCAAACCCGCCGCCACCCAGTTGGATGTGTTCCTCCTGCCTTGGCCCGGACGTCGGTCTGGCCGGTAAGTCACGGACCGGACATGTCCGAGCCGGACACGACTGCAGGCCGGCGCGTGGCGCCCCCCCCCCTCCCCCCTCGAGTTGGCACGTCAAAATGTCGGCTATGTTGACAGTCGACTGTTGACCATGACAAACATGGAGGTGCTCCCATTAGCATTGCCAGCCTTTGCGCTGTTTGCTAGTCGACCTGCTCCGCAACTTTCTCCTTCTCTATATTCCCCTGGCTTCATCACTGAAATGTATCATCGTATGAACGTCGTAACTCGCACTGACCCTTTGTACTCGCGGTCTTACCATACGCTCCCATTACCCTTGTTGCCCCTTCGCTCCCAGCGGCCCGGTCGTTGCGCCTTCTTCTGAGCTCGGTTTCTCTTGGGGTTGGTGAGCGGAACACCTGTTGCTTCTTTCCTGGCAGTCTGCCAACCTCCCCACATCCGCCCATCCCCTCTCCGCTGTAGGGCAACAGCGGGACTCGCTTGTAGCAGCGATATGTATTATATATAAGCTGCCTACAATGGTTGCTGCTATCTCAATTCGCTGTTACTCTTATTTTATGGTTTAATTCAGTGATAGGTAATAGTTTCTTAATGCGGCTTTTGTGGTGCGATGAGGCATCTCTTTAGACGAACAGTTACCAACTAGTTACCGCCCAATTGCTTATCTCTCCTTGCTGAGGGCTCAGTGCCGTCCAATGGGCTTTAATGGCGCCTACGAGCTTGTTTCAGTCTCTAATGGCTGCGTTTTTCGGCCCGATCCGATGGGCCCGATGAGGCAGATGCTAACAAAAAGCCCGGTGAATGCCGTCCACCGTTGTACACAGTTAGCTTCTGGCCAGGCATGCGTGCATCCGCCTGGCTGGGTTTTTGTGGCTGTGGTTGCCGCCTCCGCTTCGCATGATCAGTTCAACCAGCTGGCGAGTGGAGTGGAGCGGGGTGTTGAGTGGAGTGGACTGGAGTGGAGTGGAGGGCCGGTCAGCAGACGCTGGTTCAGGTGTGGAACGGTGCCCGGACTGACACTGTTTAAGTCAGTGTTTGACCGGAGAGATATACCTCTTCGGTATACCTCTCCGGTACCATTCCATATGTATGTGAAATGCATAAACGCCACGGCTGAGAAAAAAAGGTGGTACCCTGTAGTGATTTTCAGCTTTGATATGGTTCGAGCTAAAGTATACGGCTACGTGCTCACAGCTTCGTCGCTTTTATAGTCCTCACTGGCTTTAGACCGTGACGACGCCATTGCCGGACTGTGCTATTAATGACGACCGAGGAATTATAGTTTAAATGTATTTGAATTATTTAAAACCAGACACTATGACATGTTGTGAAAGACCGCTGGTCGGTCAGTGCCGCGCGGGCAGATGTTCCCGATGGCAGTCATGACCACGGGAAGGGACGGCGACTGCTATTTATTCCGATCTGTCCTTGCCGCCGACTGGGCCCGGGTTGCGCCCCCCCCCCCCCCCCGGTCACCACCGGGCGCTGCTGGTGTCTGCCAGTGACTGCTGTGATTACATTCTGAAACTCAGCGGCGGTTACCGGGGTCTGGCCTGTCCCACGGATGCCCCGACAGACACCCAAGGATAATGTGGACAACTCAATAACCCGGGAACGTTCGGTATCCAGGATGATTTATTTAACGTCTAAGGAGGCTTACGTGGTGAATTGTGTACTTAGGCACGTTCAGAATAAGAAATTGGCGTCCTTATCATGTTATTGCCGTAATTAGTGATTTGAATGTTTGGTATTCGGGTGTTTAATTTTTCTGTCCACATATTGGCGCCTTCGTGCGTGCCTTGTCATGGCCCTGCACAGCTTGCCCTCGTCATGCACATTTATTCTCGTTTGGTGTCTAGAAAAGACAAACCGAAGCATGACAAACGGTTCTGCAGAAGAGGAGGACTTGACCTTGACGAATGAATCCTTCAGCTGAGGCGCTTCACCAAACAACTCCAAAAGGAGCAGAAGATCGCACATACCGATCGGAAGATAAACGGAGAACCGTTGCTCCTTGTAACCGGTAAGGCGGCTTTGCACATGCGGTGCGATTTAGGAGAACCGGGTCAACGGGGTGGTTCGGCAAGCGACCTGCTCAACGACAACACGCCAGCATTTCACAGTTGAACTCAACCGCATCCTACAGCTCATAAACAGAAAACTTGAAAAGCAGCCAGAACACCAGAAAGTAGGCGACAGCAAGGCGTAGTAGGCAAACAGTAAAACAGTGACGGAGTGAAACACTACGGATGTGAATTTCCACGAAGTCCCATGTTGCACGCCGCAGGCACTGCACAAGTGCGCAGTGGGCGGGCGAATGGGCGACTGGCCCGGTTCTCCGCCTCTCTAAGTTGACCTCACAGGGACGGTCACTGACCTTGTTGCGCCGCGGGCGTCACCGCCCCCGGCCAAGTGTCCTCCCCCGCGGCCGGCCATGGACTCGTCCATTAGCTGGCGGCACAATGTCCGGTCCATTACGGAGCGGAACGCCTGCGGCGGTGGCCGGGTCACAGTGACCTTCCGGCGCCTCCCTGGTCACGTGGGGCGTCTCATGCGGGCGTGACGTGGACGCCATGCCTCCGCACGCCCGACTCCGCCCCCTGATGCCCTCATTCCGCCATGTTGTCCAAGGCATGATTCTGCGCTGGTATGGCGTAGCCGCAGGCGGAAAACTGCGGCCAGGCGGCGTCTTTGACGCGTCTTCGCCGCCGCGGCAGTCTGCAGTCTCCCAGTTATCCGTGCCCCAGCATCAGCATCTGCTGAAGCTGGCGGCGAGCTGGCGCCCCACCTCGCGTGCCGAGAAATGGAACCGTGCCGGCCTCAGGGAGCGGCCCCTTTGAACTCCGCTCACAGCAGTGTTTCCGCATTTCCAGCGGGCTCCACTGTACGTGCTGTGCATTTCCATTCCGGTGCCTGCTGTTGCCCAAGTGGTGAGCGGAGCGGGCACCTGACTTTCCCCTTAGATCGTGACGTCACGGTGACATTTCACGGAGTCGATGATGAGGGAGAGCGAATCTAAACACGGACACGGTAGCTGCGCGAGGAGATTGCGTCACCGATCGGAATCGAGCCTTTGCAATGGCCTGACATATGGGGGCTGACCGTTGGCCGGCTTTGCACGGACAAGGCCGCCTGCATACCGATGTAGGACGGCACACGTCACTTGACACGTCATGCTCCTGGTGTGAATCACGAGCGGCAATTCACATTGGCATCGCTGTCCTCTTTGTTTCTGTTCACTGCTTGATTGCGGCGTGGTGAATCATTCCCATGTGACTTAACAGTGCACCGTGAGGGCATTGCGCTCTCGAGGTTGCCGAGTGGACTCGCCGCTCGCAGCTTTCCGGCATGAATTCGTGAGCCTTTTCTCGTTGGGTTCAGCTGCCATTCACAGTCAGCCGCCACGTTTGAACTATTGATCGGCGCGGGTGGGCTGTGAGGGAATCACCTCTGAGTTCTGACGGGCAGCAATGACTCCGTCATACCGAACATGGGCGAGCCGCCGGGCCGGGCCTCCTCCGACGCCCCGCCCCGATCTCCCCTCCGACTCGGGTCCTCCCGAATGCCGCTGCCGCCGGCTGGACTTGTGGCGGAGTGACACTGCGAAAGGAATTACTGACGTCGGGCTGTGGCGAGACATGACGCGATGGTGACACTTTCAGTGGGTGGCGGCGGCTGTGAAAAGTGGAAAGCCCCGCGCGCTGAGCTTGCACCTGCCTCTGCGCTGCCTCGGCGCTGCCCAGCGCTGCCTCGGTGCTGCATCGGTGCTAACCAGCGCTGTTTCGCGCTGCAAAGCGCTGTAGAGCGTTGCCTGTGCGCTGCTAAGCGCTGTAGAGCATTGTAGGGCGTCTCAAAACCTCACTGCTGGTTGCGTGCCGCTTTACGCCGCTTCGGCGCCATTGCCGCTGCCCTGCGCTGTCGGCGGATGTGAGCGGAGCTTCCCTCGGGCAGGGCTCTCGCTGCACGAGCTGGGTGGCGGGCATGGCCGCGGGCAGCCGGCCGGGAACTGGCCTCGGCCTGGTCGGACCTCCGCCGTCGGCCGCATGCCAACTGTGATTGCGACGGAGCGGCGGAGGCCGCTGCGAAAGTCCCCGCTCGCTCCCTCCCTCCCCAGCGGCCCGCCCCGCCCGGTCCAGCCCACCCCAGCCGGCACCGGCCCGGACGGCCCGGTCCGTCTAATTGCGGCCCCTCTGGCTGTGTGGGGCCATGGATGGAGAGGCAGAAGGCAGCTCTGTGGACCGCCGGCGAGTGGCCGCCGCTCCCGTACCTACAGCATCCAGAGAGCTGCCAGCTCTGCCAAGCTGAGTCACGCCGCATCACGCTCAGTCACGCCACGCCACGTTACGCTGAGTCATGCAGAGTCGCAGTGGAAGACTCCCTCAGAATCAGGCCTGAAGCGGTACCCGGGATATGAACTGTTTTGGACCGACGAATTTGAAGGTTTCGAGGCACATCTGACAGAGATTTGATGGGAAGTCGTCATGATATGTTGTTCAATGCTCATCGCCGCCAAAATATCTTCAGTTGTTTTGATGCTCGTTTGTCTACGAGACAGGAGTACGAAGTCTCATTTGGTGCTGTCTTGCCCCTACAAGACTCTACAAGTATCAACCACTCCTCGGTATACAGCGTAAGGCTGTCCGGGATGTCCGACCCAATAAAAAAGTATTCAAGGCAGTGCTAGCAGGGTCGCCCGTAGCCTGTCATTGTGGAAGGCTCAGCGCTCCCCGCTACCATATGTGAATGCATAGCGATGACAGAAAACTTGACATCATTTAGACAAATGTTGATCTCGTATAAAAGCTAGAGCACAGGTGTCAAGGAAAACACACTTCAGACCGGTGACCCACCGAGGCTTGCCACTATGACTCAGTAGGATTAATTCAAACGTCAGCGGATCTTCGCAAGAACTTTGCGTCATATTTCACCTTTGCCCAGGGGTGCCACTGCGATGCCGGCGCCTGATCACTCAGTGACTCACTCCGTGCACGTGTGCATAGCCCTGAGCACGTGGGCACAGACAGCCCGGCACGCTGCGCACGAGGTCAAACAGAGTCCCTCACAAGGCAGAGCGAGTGACGCACAGGTCACGAGACGGAGAGAGCGGCCACGGGCCATTGACACTGCTCTCGATGGAGATCCCCAGATTCCGAGACCTGGCGCAGCGTTCTCCGCCGGAGAGAGTAACGATTCGTGACTCATGTATGCTGCACATTGGCACAATCCGTAAGAATTCGAGCTAATTTCTCAAATGACTGCCGGACCGCCGGCGCTACGAAGCAGTACGAGAAAAGTATTCTCTTTTTTTATTTTAAGTCGTTTCGCCGCATGGGTTTCGAGAACTACGTACCGGAGATTAAAATGACTTCCTAGCCACATCGTGAAGTGTATACATTCGAATGCCTGTATGAGGCGGTACTTGATATTTCCTTCACCTTTGCAAAGCTCAGCTAGGCCTAGGAAACTGGGGAATTTAAGTTTTTCGTTTGCCACCGTAGTGTACTAACGGTGGCAAAGTAAAAGTAACTGCGACTGTTTCATGCTACTGAAGCAGACTTCGACTCGGATTGAGCAGTGCAATCCCGCAGAAGTCCGGCGTGCCATCGCTGCGCAGTTAATATTTGTTGTCGCTCCGGGCAGGCGGGAGGCGATCGCTGACGATTTGTTGTGGGGAACGTTGCCTGGAGGATAAGCTGCTAAGAGGAGCTGAGAGCATCGGGCAGTGGAGGCCACTGTGGTCGAGCACTGGTTCAGAGAACCACTAGGGGTTTTAAGCTCTCTGTTGCGAGGATTGATCGAGCGTGAGACCTTTCTTGGAGCGATCAGAGCGATGTCTGAGAGGTCAGAGTTCTGATAGGACTTAGACGGTTTTGGAAAGTCCTAATGTTGAGAGTTAAACATTGGTCAAAAGTTCCGGAGTGGTCTGATGTCCCTGATAAATGCACCGCATTCGACTGGTATACGAATGGAAATTCGTTCCTCTCGATAAAACTACACTGGAACTAGTGAATATGAGATACTGATACTGGCAGAATGGGACTGCTCCAAACTTTTGCTCCTCTTTTAACGCGATGTATCCCGTCCTTGTATGGTTTCTTAGCGGATGTCTCAGTATCGAGTGCTACAGTTTCGAATTACAGTTTTACAGACAGTTCCATTCATCAGTGGTCAGACGCCTGGCAGTGATAGTTCCTGACTGCCTGTTGATGATCGGATCTAAATAACTTTAACGTCTGCTGTAATATGTAGTCAAGATGTTGACTGTTCTAATAAGCATGTAACAATAATTTAACATCCCTATGCATTGGCTGGTTTGGAGCCATGCAAACTAATCCAGACTCATGGCGCGTGTGTGCTGCCGAGCTGACCTTCGTGTTATGACCGGACCGCGTGAAGACGTCACGTGACACATGACCGGACCGCGTGAAGACGTCACGTGACACTCACACCGCTAACCGGTCTGACGCCGATATCGATCACGTGACGACTGCGCGCGCCGATCAGCTGAATCACGTGATAGGCTGCGAGGCCAGTCAGCTGGTGGCGATCAAGAGCAGATGCAATATTGAATTACCGCCTTACCGGCATGCTGGTATTTTTACTTGTCGCTGGTTATCATGCGGCGTACTGCTGATCGTGCCGGCAAATTTCCGGTGATAATTAATTCAGTTTTTTTAAAAATAAAGGTTATACATATTCCGTTAAATATACCGATAATACGTCAAGAGCTGTAGAAAGAGCCAGTATTTATTTTCCTTATGGCAATGCCGGTGCGGTGTTTGTAATGCGTTTTGAGGAAAAGTTGCATTTCTTATCAGGAACACCCGACGGGTCGGGGGGTTGGGAGTGGGGTGGGTTGAGTGCTCGGGTGGGCACGGCAAAACACGGGTGTCGGATGTCGGAGGCTGGGCTCGGTTACGTGAACAATGAACATTGGTACGCCCCTGCCACTTCCCTCTGCCAGACCCTGCCACTGCCCTCTGCCTCCTCACACCAGACCCAACCCGCCTGATTGGTGTTTATATAAGCAGGATGACGTGGCTAGTTTGAGCTGACATCGCAGCTCCCGCCCTCGCCGTGCTACTCCCTCCGGTGACGATGACTCCGCCAACACGGAATATTCATTATTCCGAGTGACTTGTAGTTAACGGAATCAGCTGGCTTCCACTGCCCGAGGCTATTGTGCATCCGGTTAGACCGTAAGGAAGCTGTGAAATCTGGCAGAGTGCGCTATCCGTGGTGTTTCTCCCAACCGAGCCTCTTCTCTGTGCATCAGTCCTTCCAAAAACTCTTCCGCCCACCCCCGCCCGCCGCCGCCGCCGCCGCCGCGGTCTTTGTCCTGACAATCCAAAGTCGTCCCCGCTTGGCGTCCCAATCTGAGCCCCTGTAAGTGGCTCTCGACAGCGGCGATTAGATAATGGCACCCGACGCGCGCCGGGCCGCGCCGGCCGCGTGCCGCCGCCATTTTTAAATGGCCGAATCTGCCGCCCTGCAGACGCGGAGGGGGCGGAAGCTGGGGTGTGGTGGAGAGGGGGTGTGTGGGGGGGGGGGAGATGATTGGTGGCAGTGCCCCCGGCGTCTGCTCGCAGCGGGTGACTTGTTGAGCGCAGGCAGTCGTTCATTGGGGGAGATTTTAGATACGGTAGTGCTCGACGCGCTGTTACCGAGGGTGGTAATAGCGCTAGTCTTTTGTGTCATTAGCCTCAGGCACTTGCACCTTATTAGCCAGCTGTTTGCTGTGGGCGGGGGTGGCGGCGATGGCGTTCGTACGGGTGACTGCGGCGTGACTGGCGCGTCCGGCTGAATGGCGCCACCACTGCGCCACATTGGCGCCAATCAGCTGCTTCCGCGCCACCAACGCCGCACCCGCGTCGCAATCGTACCAGATGGCGCCGGCACTGGCTACGGAGCGCAGCCCACTGTGCTGGGTGACCTCTGGGGTCAGCGACTCGCCGTACCCAGCCGGTGGTAGGGCCAGATATCGCCTCAGTAATGCATTGCTCCGGAAGGAACCACCGCCGCCGCCGAGCCGCCAGACCGCTAGATGGCGTGGGTCAGTTGAGAACCTGGGTAACAGGGATTCGTGGGGTTGAGGGGGGGGGGGGGGGTGAAACCCATGTAGATACCGTTTGTGGGTTGCAAGTGGTAGGTTAATCATGCTGATACTGTATCGGGTGCGGAAAGTCAATAAGTAGTACTTGGACCCTGGCGAGATTAGTGCTCAATTTTCCCGGTGTTACATCATCAAGATGCTCATCTTATCGCTCGGGGGCTTACAGACCGACCACGCTGTATAATGGCCTCTGTTTATCAGTAGTTCTTTGCCGCTTGACGCTGGGTTCTCAGTCGATCTCTGAAATAAAAATACACGTACGGGTAGCAGACGGGTGCTTTATTATTCTGCTAATTTAACTACCAGATATAAACACTGCCACGCCCATCCTATTCTGATCTGTCTGTTCGTTCTCGATTCGTTCCCCGCCGTTCCTATTTCGAGCCGCCTCTCCAACAGCAGCGGCGAACTTTGGGCCCGTTTTAGCAACAGCCGTCGCAGCTGCCGAAGAGTCGGGCTCTCTTTTAGTCTCGGCTTCAGGCGGCGCTATTTCAGGACCTGAATGGCCTGAATGTCGCTGGCGTGCGGATATTAATATGTCAGCTCGATGCTATTGGTAATATCGGTGGTAACACCCTTTGGGACGTCGGTAAGGTCATCGGACAGTCTCATTCGTCAGATTAGCTATTTTGGTTTTGAAAATCCCTCTAACATAATGCAATGATGTTCTTTTTTTGGGTCATTTGATTTAATTTTCGGACAGAATCAATGAATGATGACAGACAGTCTATTTGTATGGACGGTAAAGATGTTAGTGTATTTTTGCTGCGGTCGTATGGAGCTGGCCTCATCTCGTGAGAGCTCGGC
>JARFNZ010134357.1:0-10974 GCA_031763405.1 Balanus nubilus
CACACACACACACACACACACACACACACACACACACACACACACACACACACACACACACACACACACATGCACAAAGACAACCAGCCAAAGACATTACATCAACACCCCGGCTTCTGACGCACGTCCCACCTGGTGCATGGCTCGGCATCCCCAGGACGAACAATGCAAGGTCATGCAATCATGCAGGACGCTTGCCGACCGCAAGAGAAGCCAAGTCGGCGCCCCTGGCGTGCCCCTTGCGTCATCACCCCCCTCCGCACTCCCCAGTGTCCCTCCCCTCCCGAGCAGCGGCAGAGTTTCTGAGGTCGGCACTGTTTGGTCACGCTGCGCTGAGCGCGGGTCCGGGTCGGAATCCTTCGCGAAGTGACCGGAAGAAATGGCCTCAAGATTTGTCCTGCAGGGCGAGGAGGTTTGAGCTAAAGCTCCGTGAAACGTAACGACGCTAGCTGGAGGTGCTTCAGACGTTATTGGGATACTTTGAACTTTCAGGAGATGCCTGGAGCTCTTCAGAGCTCCTTGTTGCTTCATGCATATTCCTGGAGCCATCCGTAGCTACGTCCAGCTCATTGCAGTTTTATGGTACTCCCTGCAACTTTCTTGACATCATTTTACGTCATGTTGTTCTTCGATACCCACGGAGATCTCTTACAAGCTCCTTGTAGCCCACGCGACTCTTCTCGGTATCCCGTTTCTCAATGTACTAATCAGCAGTTTTTCTTTAAATTTCTCTGGAATTTCTTAAGCAGGCTAGTAGCGTCATAACAGTTACATAAGTAACCGCGGCTTCCACTCCCCCTGCCCCATTCCCTGCTATTTCCCACTTGCCCACACCTACATGGTGCCACTGCCTATAGCTTCCTTTCACTGCACGATGCGGTCATTGTTCATGCTGGGACGAATCAATCTTGTATACAAACGTCGCGTCTATAGAATGCGGATCTTGCACCTCGGGCTTAAAAACCTTAAAAGAGTAGCTTCGGGCACACCCTGAAGGCAGATGCCGTTTCTGTGAAGCAAGTGTCATCAGACACGCCCAGTCCTTCACCTTCCTTAGGTGGCGTGACAGCGATCTGGGAGCCGGGGGCCAATCGTTGTCCACTTATGGCCCGGGCCCGGAATAAAAGGCTTATCGCCGAGGAGAGGCTGGACCGTAAGCAGGATTATGTATGCACCACGCATGGTTCGGTGCCGGTTCGGGTCATAAAACACTGCTAAATATGCACGTCAGGCGACTTCTGGCTAAAGAGGAGCGAAGTGTGAGGAGTGAGTGAACTGGAAGTCTGCCGCGTGAGTAGGAGCTTGTGATCTATTATTCAACGCTTCAACTTAAGCTATTGCTGTATTATGCAATTGCCTATGATCAGAGAATTGCATGCTGTGATGCATACATGAATATTTTCATAGAATCAATGAGGTAGCATTCAGGGCATCTGGGTCCAATAAAGAAGTGCCAGGTCAACACTGGAATATATTGCACGATTAGATCATACGTATGAGTAAGTGGTCCTAAACGTAAATAAGGAAGACCACGTCAATCGTTGTGTATTTTGGTTTTGATCAAAACTAGAAGGCGTATTTCAAACTTCTCTTTCGACGCCTCCAAGACCACACCGCAATTTTGCTCTAAAAAACGTCATCTTACACAAATTTAACGTTTTTTTACTAGCATTGATAGCAAATGTTTTATTTTAACACATTTACCGCCAATCAATGTGCATTTTTCTTCAGCATCCTCGCCATTGAGGATTTACACTCCTCCACAAGGCCCCGTTCCTATCTCTCAGTATTCTTCTTCCTTTACGCCCCCCTCCCTCCCCTGAACCAAATCTCTCTCCCCCTCTCCTCCCCACCGACATCAGGTGTCCATTACGTCACAGTGACCCTAGTAACCCCGGTGACCCGTGTGACCTCAGGTGACCCCGGTGACCCGTGTGACCCCGAGACATCGGTCAGGCGTCACTGCCGGGCGGCCAAGCTGCCCAGCGACGGTCTTCACGAAATTAGCTCATCGGATCGCATCTGGGGACGAGGCGTTCACATGAATCTCGCCGAGCGCGCCCGAGGGAGCTGTGTATCTAATTATATGGCTCGTCAAAGCGACTGGCTCCGATTTAACGGCGGCCATTACTGCTGCCGGGATCGGGGAATGAGCGGCGCTCATGTTCGCTTGGTCTCCCACGCACACACGCAGCACCTCACGAGCGGTCACACATCGGCGCGCACTGCGCATTAATGACTTCCATGCGTGGAACTAGAATGATACTGCTCGTTTTGATTACCAGGATAACAATTTGTCAATGTCGGCTAGGATAGTAACCTCTTAATGTCCATTACACGAAAACATTTGCTATTCACTTTCATTATGGAATGCATGCGACTGTGCAATCCAACAATGAATATGTTCATACCTGGTGTTTGACAATATTGTTACGATGCATGAAACAAACTACGACTTCACTATTTCGAGGTAACAACAGAACACTGCATTGTTACAATGAAACATTGTTATGTCACCGCTTTGCCGTGTGATAATAATGTACTACCCAAGTTATCCTAACATGACATTGTTTAGTGCACTATTGAAGTAATTAACTACTAGTAGTGTCGACCATGCATGCCTTTCAGTTGTGCCCTTCGGTAACTAACCTCGATCTTGCGCGCCGTGTCCTGGTTGCTAGGGCAACAGTAACCACACTTGCTCGTGGACAATGGTTTCGTGTAGAACACGAGCCTGTAAGTCCACTTTAAAGGGGCGTGGCCGTCAATGGACAGGTAGCAGGGGCGGGGGCGCTTTGTGGTACCAGTTTGAATCTATGCACTGCTTCTGCCGTTATCCGAGAGCTTGTCTGTCTCCCCTCCACCCGCTCTACGTCAGTTCACCCGTCCGGCGATCCTAACCTTCTGCCGTGCTCCTGGACCTTGCCTATCTCCCCTCCAACCGCCCAGCGGATCCCAGTTCACCCGCCCGGCGATCCCGCCCCCACACTGCCCAGGATACCATCTCACATCGCCCCACAGCCAACATCCCACGGTATCCCCACCACCCCGGAATGCCCGACCGGATGGACGCTTGATCAACTACCACTGCTATTTTCGCTGGAACACGGCTATGAGCGCTATTCACAGGGGCAATGCCCGTGTGATTAATCGTCGTCGAAGAGTTGATAATGATTGTGAGCCAGTCAGTGCACACTGCACAGTGCACAGACAAGGTCAGGCGTGCAGTGCTGGGGCGGGGGACGAGGGTCAGTGACGCCAAGGAACCAGACAGGGGCTCGTTGATCGGTTGGTGGGGTGACTGCTTCACTTGCAAGCGAGCGGAGGATTTGTCTGCTATCTTGTTTATGAGAAGTAAAGGTTTTGAAACGGCGGCTACATCGTCGAAGCAGGTACTGGTACGGGTGTCGTACGAAACTGATCAATTGATTGAAATATCATCCTAATCCATCCTGAAAAAATCAATCGATAGGATTTGGTGAAACAAAATCTGGGAATTGCCTCGGATGCGCACACTTCACAAGATAGCCTTCTCTAGTTTTTCTTCGCGCACTTACGCTCTAAAAATAGCAGCCGGTGAGCTAAATTTTAGTGTACAATTTTAGGAGGCATTGGCATCGTTATCTTCCAGCTAAGTGCCACCTTGATATGCAATAACACTGCACCTCTGAACCACGATGGCGGTTGCTGACCGAAGCCACAGGGCGTCACCCGAAACGATCCGCCTCGCCCCGTCCCCTCCCCTCACAACCCACCCCGCTGCGCCCGTCCCCGCTGAAGGTGATTGGCCGCGATTAGTCAGTTTTTCGTGACGTTTTTACTGGCTAAGCAGGCGGACAGCGGCAGTTCCATGTGGACTGATGCAGCTCTCACTCTCCGGGTTGGTCTGGGGTCCAGGTTGGTCCGAGGGCCGCTCCAGGCTGGTCCGAGGGCCGCTCCAGGCTGGTCCGAGGGCCGCCCCAGGTTGGTCCGAGGGCCGTTCCAAGTTGGTCCAAGGGTCGCTCCAGGTTGGTCCGAGGGCCGCTCCAGGTTGGTCCGAGGGCCGCTCCAAATTAGTCCGAGAGCGCAGCTCGTATGTAGTTCACCTCTGGCGAAGTGTTATCGGCTTCGGGTGGCTCGGCCAGTGGCTGGCAGTTTTGACCACGGATTCTGACCCGCTTGAGCGGCGAGGACAAGGGTTGACCGCTGACCACTGACCACTGACCACTGACCACTGACAGCTGACCACTGACCACTGACCACTGACAGCTGACCGCTGACCGCTGACCGCTGACCGCTGACCGCTGACCGCTGACCGCTGACCGCTGACCGCTGACCGCTGACCACTGACCACTAAGCATTGACCAACGACCACGGACGCCATAAGATTGAACGAGTTGCCCGTGCAGCTGGCGGGGTTGGGTGGACGATAGACACATATGTCACGTGGGTACCTGGTGGCGATGGATGCTGTAGCCATTGGTTCGGTTAGTGAAATCAAGTCGAATCAACATTTACTCTTCCAAGCATCTCCTCCCCATGAACATCCTACCCCCACCTGGCGGTGATGGGTGACATCCAGCGACATCCGGCGACATCCAGCGACATCCAGCGACATCCAGGGACATCCAGCGACATCCAGCGACGTCTTGCGACGTCTGCTGACACCTGCTGATATCCATTGATTCCAGCGCCATTCAGTGATGTCCACTGACGTCTACATTCACCGTAGTTTTCCAGCCGCGTGTCGCGCTGTCTTGCTGCACGGGCGTGTTCGGTTTGATCGGCTATCACCTGCCGTGTCGGACGCCCACTGGTGCCGTCTTTCGGCGCGTGCGGCCGCGGTCTTTCGGCGCGTGCGGCCGACACTATCACGATCTGCGGACGACCGCGCGAGCGACAAAAGTGCCAGTAATCCACCATTTTTTACTCGCCGCCCTGCACGTGGCAGGCAAACCGCAAGCGGAAAGGGGGGGGGGGGGTGGAGGGAGGAGGGGGTTATTGCGACGTTTGGAACCAGAAACTGGCTGCATGACTTCGTGGTGCTGTCTGTCTACTGGATTGGTTTAGTGAAACGTGATTTGTCAATAAGTTATGTAATGACCAAATGACTGGTGCAGTGGTGTCTGTGCAGTTGAGTCTTGTTGTGCCTTATGTACGGACACTAGCGGATCCAAGGGGGGGGGGGGGGGAGGGCGGCAGGAGCTTTAGCCCCCCCCCCCAAATCGTCTGTAATCGGCGAAATTTGACACACTTTCTAATTTAGAAGGAAAACTAATTAACTTTTACTAAGGCACGTTTGTTTTAAACTGACTTATAAGGCAAAAGGAAGCCAAATCCGATGAGTTTTTCAAATTTGGTGAAACTTTTTGAAATTTAGCCCCCAAAGCACCTGCAACCCTCGTTCTGGATCCGCCAGTGTGTACGGAGCATGTCAAAACGTACATTTAGGTTAATTTCATTCAGGAGAGAAATTAGAATCTATTGGGGTGAAACAACTAATAACGAACTAAATGTTTATCGAGGTGTACAAGACACAATATTTGAAATCAAGACGATTCCATCACCGAAGTTTATTTTTTTCCGAATTTCTTCAATAAATCTGATAATGTTTTGGATTGATAGATGAATCAGATCTGAAAATGTTTATTTTTTCCCCGCTGAACAAGGCCATACATATATCTTGCTCCGTATCAGATTTCTGCTCCAGTAATCCGTTCTGACGATTCTTTTTACTAACTGACCATTCCTCGAGGCCAGGGCTAATTGCAATCTAATCTCAACGTCAATGACAGCGTGTTGGCCCAGCCGTGACGCTTTTTACCTCACAAATCGGGGATTTCTTTATCTGTGCACATAATCACTATTGTGGGTTAGTAGATTGGTGATAGCCATAGCGGGTTAGTACTGCCCCATTTTTTTTTTAAACCCGCCCTGGCCCCGGTTGGTGATTAAGGTGGTCACTATGATCACACCCAAATCAGGACGAAGTAAAGCTACACTCGACCACAGGGGGCCTGCGGTCTACAGTTCTCGCCAGTTACAGTGCCGACTGTTATCTGCTTTCAGTAACGCCGCAATGAATCGCCTCAAGAAATGGGACTAGGCAGTAGACATCTCAACCGGACAATTTATTATGAACACATTCCGCACGTAGGTATGTTGCAAGCTAAGTGCTAAGTGTGGTTCTGAAAAAAACTATATAGTATAGTTTTGTGTTATCTTTTGAGAAAAAGGGTATCCGTATCGTGAGATAGTTCAGGACTCATCTACGACCTTTAAAACTAAAGATGGGAAACAATAAATTAGTATTGCATTTAACCTCCATCATTTTCCGATTAATTAGAACGATCGAAAACTTCACCATCTAGATTGAGCTAAAAAACATAGGCTGCCGTTTGGGTGAGCTTGTCTCCTTAAAGGGACATTGTCATCTTTGGCGGTAATGTAAAAAAATGGCTAAAATCAGCGTAATTAATTTTGTGTCACTAAAATGGTAAGGCTCAAACGTGCAGCCACATCACCAAACAGGACATATTAGGAATTTATTTTAGACTCATCTCCAACTCTAAAAAGAATTGCCTGGTTATGATACGCACTATTTCGGCATGATGGCCGCCACCATAAACATTGCATCGAATTTGACGCTTTTCACACGTTCTTGGTAGTGTGTTCTGTTACGCAGTTTGTTTACATTTATTCTGCGTTGCCAAGCATAATTGTCAAATTCGTCGCGGAGGATGGACCAAAGTCGGGCGAAATCCGGAGACACTGAAAACGGCATCCCGTACTTAACTTAGCCGTAGCATCAGCGAATCGTGTTGATCCATGCGTTTCGAAGGATAAAGAGAGGACTGTGTTTGACTAAAAAATAAATGAGAATACACTTTGAACGGAAAACCCGATGATAACATTCTTTTGCTGGTACACCTCAAAATCTGTATTAAATTTCTCATCTAAAAGTCGTGCAGTGATGGTGCACTTGCCGTCTTTCCAGAGTCGGTAAGGTTAGGAAAAGTACCTACGTTTTACTAAAACTAGTGCGAAAAACTAGTTGGGGGGCAGATTCTGCCCCCCAACGATCTCGAGATCTAACGGACCGATTTTGAAAAAAAACGAACGCCATTCGATGCGCCATGACGAGATAATTCTATGCAAGTCCAACGATGTCAGTTTTTGCCAAAAATTTGGGGCTAGGGGTCCAAAAATAGGCAAATTTGCGGGTATTTTTTAAACGCTTTTGTAATCATGTTTTTCAACCGATTTTCATATAAAAAACGGTTTTAGCTTTTAACATATAGGTCTTTTACATATCAAAACATAACTTCGAAAAATGAAAAATCATAGGCGTATTTAGTGATTTAATCAATTGGGAATTTCTGGTGATTATTCGGGATTTTCTGGTGATTTTTGTCATCCAAATTTCGGTTTCGCTTGGCACGACATGACATATCATGCTTGAGTTGCTAAAAATCCTGATATTATAGGCTTAATTTGATATTGCGCGTAGGCGGATCCAGGCATGGGGGCACGACCAGACTGCACTAGTGAATATCGTCTCCACTTTGTATACCTGAGTACTCCTCTTCCAAAAACATGTGCAATCGCTAGTATTTTGCATGTATATTTCTAGGGAGGTGGTGAAAATCACCTCCCATTTTGTGTACCTGAGTACTCCTCTGCCAAAAACATGTGCAATCGTCAGTATCCAGCCCGTTTCGAAGATTTTGAAACGGGCTGGACTGGTATAACAGGGGAAACTGGCTTAATCACATATTACATTTTGTATTTTAGGTGTCAATGTCCCTTTAAAGCGCCCACGTCCGTCTCATCGCGCCTCACTCGTCGTCATTCTCACGGCCGGTGCTCGCGCGCCCGCTGTGCGTGGCACTTCCTGCGCAGCCCCGACAGTGACGAATGACTCGCGGGGGGCAGTCAGGGGCCGCGACGAGTCAGAGTCCGCCGCCGCGACGAGTCAGAGTCCGCCGACGTGACGAGTCAGAGTCGGCCGCCGCGACGAGTCAGAGTCCGCCGCCGCGACGAGTCAGAGTCCGCCGCCGCGACGAGTCAGAGTCCGACGCCGCGACGAGTCAAAGTCCGACGCCCTACAGCAATTAGGTGGCTCTGGTCCAACCCTGGGTGATCACGCTACAGTGGGCTCCTTGGTGATATTTTGTCACGTAGACTGACGTGAGCTGACATTCTCCTCAGTGAGCTTCTCCCGGCTTCTAGGGGTCATAATGACTTAAGCGTGTTCGTTTTGTTTCCCATCAGTTTTCGTAGGTTCCCATGTGCTCCCGTTGATTATCCCATGGGCTCCCGTTCGCGCAGGCTCCTGAGGGTTATTATGCATTCCTGTGAACAACGAGCTTCCAGATTCCCGAGCAGAGTCTCTGAGCTTTGATTGGGTCTACTTGACCTTATCCCAACTTCACTCCTCTGCGCCCATTCTCCCTGCCTCCCAGATCTCGGCTCGACCCCAGCACCGACATGCACCGCCGCAGTGCGCCGCTCCCGTCGCACCCTTCACTCTGCACAGTACACCCTCCATAGTGCAAGTGTGCACGAGCAGAGTGCACAGTGCATACTACCCCGTGCGCAATGCACTGTGCAGGCTGGGCCGGTCTGTCCGCCCGCCTGCAGCCGGCCGCACGCGCCGTGCGCGCGCCACCCGACGTGGCGGTACGACCCGGTACGGCGCGGTGGCGTTCCCACGCGGGTCACTGCACGCAGGCGAGAACGTCCGGGACCTGTGCGAGACGGGTGTGTCTTGGGTGAGTGGGTGATGACGGGTAGGCTGCTGGTGAAGTAGTGCGTGTCTATCTAGTGTAGTTGTGTAAGGCCGGCCGCACTCTTAGCCATTCGGCCCGTGATATCGCCATACTCTTTACCCGCGATATCACCGCGTGACAGTCAAAATACGCAAATCGAGTCTCCGAACATTATTTATTTGATCGGGCGGCGCGGTGCGTGCAAGAATAACATCGCTGCGAAGAAGCCGCGATAAAATTGCGGCGATACCGCGACCGAATGGCCTAGTGTACGGGCAGCCTTAGTGTCGTAAGGGCTGTTAAAGAGGCGTTCCCGCCTAAAACGTATATTTGATGTTTGTTAGTTTCTTCTATCCTAGTAGTCAAATCCGTTCGGAAATGTTCGCCCTCAACCGTGTGTAATCTTCATTGAAAGTTTTTTTTCGTATCTACATTTCGATGTTGTCGTTCACTATGCATTTTCCGTATTTACGTCCTTAACTCCGAGTGGTACTTTTCCTAACTTCGAACGGTTTTTGAGGAAAAACAATCTTCAAATCTAGATTGCAAGCGATTGGGAACGAACTCGCACGGTGTAGCGGGAACAGCTCTTATTGATAATATATTTTACGACATAGAGAGGACATACGGAGGACACATCATTAAAGGCGCTAAACTCACACTCGGTCATATCCGGGTGGAAGTTTATCGATGTGCCTTGTGTGCATTGAGTATGCACACTATGCACTGGACAAATGTCGCTTGGGTCAGTCGCAGTGCGTTGCTACCTCCACAATCATCACGGCATCTTCCAAAGACGCATCATCTCCCTTCCATCTTTCAACCTTCAACTGCATGCCCTGAAGCGCAACCCTACAAGCCCGGTCAGACCATTGCTACCACACACACACCACCCAGATGCTTCATGTGACCATTCGCTGTCTCAGCTCTGCCCTTTAAAGAGCGCCACGTCCCAGCGCATCCGTCCCGCACCCCAGGACGCCGCACTTATCCTCTCCTGTTTACTCTTCTCTCGCTGCACCGCGACCGCATCTTGATCGTCGCCTGTGACCTTCTCCGGCAAACTTGTAAATTCACCGTCGCAGAGATGTCACCTGTTTTTGCGTCCGACTGCGTGCACTGCCAAGGCCGTGGCGTTGGCCAGTCGCCGGTCGTCGCTGAAGGGCTGAAGGCGGGAGAGCGCTGCAGGCGCGGCTCCTCGGCGAGGAGAACGACGATCGGTGGCCGGTGGCGCCGGCGTGGCATCGGCGTGGCGCCCGGCTGGCAGTCGCGCCCACCGCAACGCAGCCACATTGTGCGTAATCATTGTTTACCAGGGAGTTGTTTGCTGGGTGGGGAGCGGGTATGCGCCGGTACCGCCCTGGTAGCGAACAGTGCCAGCCACCAGGTCATCCACTCGCCATTCCGAAGGTGTACGACGGAGGTGGTGGGAGGAGGCAAAAGGCAAGAGATGTGAAAATTGTCGGTGGGCTGGTGGCGAAGATGAAAATGGACCAGGGAGACGTGGAGGGTGTAAGCACGACACAACGTTGGGGGCAAAAATGTACCGGCTGTCGTTACATATATACTTTGTATTCCGAAATAATGCAGGATTACGAAGAGACAAGTGAGGAAATAATTAATAAATGTGGTATCCGATAAAAAACACCTTCAACTGCATACTTTATGTAACGTTTCTTGCAATTTCCAGTTCGTGTATTTTCAGAACTATTGCCTTTTATCGGTAAGCCGTAGTCCAACACCAGGAACCGGTTGTTACAACTTCAATAGTGACGACGATTGTGTTGGTTGCATCAGGTTAATGTAACACCGATAGGCAAAAACCACCATCAGGATCCAACAGACTCGCCTACTACCTGGATAATTATTAATTACTTGTCAGTTTTAATGGATCCAATGGTACCTGATAGGGACTGCACCCCCTACCGACTCTCATTCCACCAACCCTGACGAAATGCAGTGCTTTCCGGGGTCCAGTTTCTCGGACTTGCCAGATCTGGCGGGTTTTCGTCAGCCAAACGCGGTGGGTAGACGCGGTGTTTTTCCCGTGCTGAAGCTGACCGCAGTTTCCTCTCATGTATCGTACGGAGCGCTGCCAGACCAGTTGGGGGGGGGGGGGGTGACCGGGGAGGGGAGGTGCATGGAGAGGGGGGCGATGGAGCACTGTGACCAAACTGATCCAGGCCTAATGCGCAAGAGCTGGACTCCCACTTCCTGCAAAGAG
>JARFNZ010134368.1:0-10973 GCA_031763405.1 Balanus nubilus
CGGCCCGCTGGCGGACACTGCCGCCGCCAGCGCGTCCCGGAGGTCCCCGGCCGGCAGCAGCAGCGGCCGCCCGTGTCGGCAGCCCGCCGTCCCCCGGCGAAACACACGGAAGAAGCCGGGGTGACGCCGACTCGGCACCGCCTGGTAGGCAAATAGGCCGCTCCCGGCGCTGAGGTTATCTTCTTTACTGTTGACGGTATTGTGCGGGGTAGTAACAGCACTCATGTCGACACTGTCAGCATCGGTGCCGCCGCAGCCAGTTACAGTTGGCAAATCACCTGCGCAATCACTAACTCCATCACCATTGTCACCAGCACTGTCGCCATCGCCATCATCATCGCCGTCATCAGCCGCCAAGACCACCGCGTCGCCGTCCAACTGCAGCATGTAATCATAGTCCGAGTCTGGCCAGGGCCGGTTTCCGAACAGGTGCGTGCCGTCCAGGCCATCGGCCACGCTACCGGAGATGTCGGCACGCATCACGCGCAGCGGCGGCCCGGCACAGCGGCGGCACCGCTCCCCTGGCGGCGGGCGGCGCGCCAGAGCGTCGTTCAGGCAGCGCACGGTGCGCGGCGGCGGCGAGATGCCGGCCAGCACGCCGTTCAGCAGGCTGTACTGGTGGTTGGACCAGTGCGCGAACGTGGCGGCGCAGAGCGGCTCCAGTGCGGTGCCGTTGAGTGAGACGGCGCGGCGCACCACGGCCGGGCGGCGCTCCGCCCGGACGGAGATACCGCTCTCCATCAGAGCACGAGGAGTACCGACACTCAGCAGCTGCACAGGCGGACAATGTGTCACGGCGCCACCGGCGGTTCGATCCAGTCCGCTGAGATGAAGACCACTAGGCCTGCAGCAGCTCCGAGCACAACACGACTCTCCCGACACAGGCCAGTCTGGGCCCGGTACCGGCGTCGTGGCACGGTACTTCCCTCCCTTTCCGCTGCACGGAGCGCTGTGGTCGATGCGGCGGAGTGGACGGTTGTGGCGGTTTGCGGCCGGCGCGGCCGGCACTATTGCCGGCCGACTGCGGCGGATGTGACGTTCGGAGAGCAGGTCCGGCGAAGCAGCGGTCCGATGAGTCACCAGAGGCCGCCTGCACGCGCCCTACGTGGAAACTCCAGTCGGCACCGGCCTGAAGCCGCCCTGCACCGCCGGCACCTTACGAAACGTCCATGGGAGTTCCGCCCATTACTAGTAACATTGGCTGGCTGCAGCGACATGCGGTAATGTCAGAATGGCCGGGGTATTAAAAGATCAAATTGAAGTTATCAGAGCCTTCAATTCGAGAAAAGTGTGGATAAAAAACTCTGAGTTGAGTGGGCGAGCTCAGAAGTTGTGAGTTTTACTATTAAAATTTAACTTTCCGTCCATTTGTTTAGTGGCCAATGTGGACCGAGATCCCTCCACATATGGGTATTTGATCGCATGGTACCAAATGTAAGGTTGAACACCAGCTCAGCCTAATGGATCAGTCATGAGTGATGAGTGACCTGCATGAGTGATGCGCATGCTTATTGCCATTTTATACCAAACCTGAAGGGGTTTGGGTTAATAGATGCAAATAAATTTGACTTGCTCATTAGCTTTCAGTGTTCATGCCTGATACATGGACTTCACTGGACCGTGCTTATTTCCTCTTAACGAGTCCCCCGACTCCATGAATGAACTGTGGGTGCAGCAGTTCTCACTAAGCTTTCCCTGAATTGGGGAACTGCCGGTCTTTGCCAACCTTTCCCTCGTAAACCACAGCCCGGACACGGCAGCCGACTGCCTGGCGAGACAGTCGGATGCCGTGTCGGATGACAGTCGGAGACCTACCATCGCCAGCCGGGCCTGGCATTGGCAGGCGCGCCGCACCCCAGACGTGTCTCAGCACGGCAGCCGCTGTCCCCACCCCGATGCCACCGAGACCTGATCTGGCATGGAATTTTTAAACAAATTTAATCGGAATGTTTTGATGGGATGGATTTCGAGATTAGGAACCATGCTTAACTGGGCTTGTTAGGTCAAAACCCGACCGCGCAATCCCAGTCACCAGCAGAATTTAAATACGAGAGATGACCCGCGCCCTGATGGGGCGGGGGGGGGGGGTGTGAACAACCAGCTTCCCGTCTTCCGAGATAGCGCAAAACGGCGGTTCTTTGGTACAACTCATCTTACATCCATTCCGCACCATTTCTGAAAACTGAACACAGGTCATCTCAGGTCAGACATTATGTCAGGTCAAGTGACCTCACCTCCAAAAAAAAGTATGCCGTCGTGCCACGGTCAAGGTATATGAGGGATAAATATGAAACGTTTAGTATTGTATTAGGGCAAACAAAGTGTAAAACTACAAATCTACAAATCTTACATCTCAGATCTTTTATAAATTATATCGGTGACAGGTCAGATTAATTACGTGAGCTGACCATTATAGCCAAGGGGGGGGGGGATTCAAAACCTTCTTTTATGCATTAGATCAGTCCAATTTATTCAAAATCATGTCAACATAGAACATTCTTGATGACCCAAGTGCAAGTTTTGATCAATGGGTCCTGTAAAGGCCATCTGTCACCCGAGGTTACTTAAGCTTCTATGCCAACACTTTTGATAGAGAATAGATAGAACCGTGCAAAAGGCACAAATGTGTTCGTCTCGTCAAGGCGCATCGACTGGTATGCAACATGCCCTTTTTGGGTCAACACGTGACCTTGACCGGAGGTCAAATTTTGAAGTTGACCTGGCAAGGTTACCATGTCAAATTAAATTTTCGAAGCGCCTTGACAAGAGAAACACTATGATGCCAAAAATAAATATTGTCCTAGCTTCATAAGGTAAAAATCCCGAGATAATGGCGGAAATTCCTGAAAAAAAAAATAATTTTTGAAAACGTGGCCTTTGATGACCTCTGGTGACCTCAATATTGACCCGAATGAATTTAGTAATTTCGAGATTATTTTTGATAGCTTTCGAACGATTATTCTCCTCTTCTTTACGTCCATAGGAGTCGAGATCGAGGGGGTATTCAAGCACACACCACCGCACATAAGGCCAACCCGGTGTCACGGGTGGCCAATATTGCCAAATTTGACACACCAAACTCAAATTTTCATCATCTCATATAATAGCAAAATGTACGATTAGATGGGAAAACATTACATAGCAATGCATTCGGAGAGAGATCTCCCCAGCACAGCCGGCCGAACTGAGTACTTCAATCCGTGTTTCGAATGCGACGTTCGGCTCTTGAAAATCGGTCAAGTTGGAGGTCCTCCAACTCGCCACAGAAATGCAGTATCCGGAACATTTGCAAATCTGGAGAAAGGTCATGACTTGGATAACAGAGTTTGAGATCCAAAATTAAGTTTCTTGTTTACCCTAACATTTAACAGCATGTCGAATTCCTATATGTTTTATAAGTGATAACGCTCGTAACGTCGTAACAAAAAAGGGTAGCAAAAAAATGCACCACAGTGCACCAATGGCGACCTATCCCGAAAGCTTATCCTTCGAAATGATATATGCTTTTCTTGCTTCTACTAGCGACGGAAAGCTCCAGAGACATTTTATCTCAATCATATACCATCATTTTACCTCGAATGGCACATGGCTAAAACTAAAACACTTTGACAAGTAGGTCGCATCGCTACCTTTTCGTTGAAAATATGGTGAATAAGGTTGTCGTGGGGCCTGAAATCAGCCACGTAAGAATGAAGTTAATCTAACTTCCGGTTTCCAAGTTATAACCTCGGACACTTTTTAAAGCCACGTTGTCGGATATCTCGGTTCCCATGGCACCTAGAGACACAATTTTTGATAGCCTACACAACAGTGGTGGAGAGAATCATCACGCAAGCTTGTTTTATGGCTACAATTACACGAACCAACATTCTCAGGGGCAGTATGTTTTCCCAGGAAGGTGAAATAGGGGATGACGGCAATGTGAAAGCAAGAAATCACGACTTGAAAATGTTGTAACTGGTAAATGTGGTTTGATATCAGCATGATTGATGGATGTCTAACACTTATTCTGAGGTCACGAGGTTAATCTGCTGGTTACCGTCATTTTCTATTGCGTGTTTATTGGGATTTTCGTCTTCTTTATACCTAAGGCAAAAAAATGTCCCTGGAATACCGTTATATCAAAAGAAATCCAACTACATGGCAAAAAACGAATATGCAAGGACTATATTAAAAAAAAGGTTTTTACATCGCATACCTCGACAACGTAAATGGTCTTTCCAATGGAGGCAGCTAGGACTTTAAAACAAAGTGTACACAAAGAAGTGAAGACAAACCGCGTTGCTTCATGTACTCAGGCTTAACATTATCGCTCAGCATTATCATTTATCACTTGGCATTAATATTGATTATTATATGCCGAGCCGAATTCGCTATGCATTGTTAATCGGTTATAGTCAACCTTTTTAAAAGATACCTACCGTTTCATCATAATACTGAGGATGTGGTCAATTTTGACATGTCCATCGCCATATCACTTTGGATGAGAGCGACTTAAGATGTGGAACCTACACATATGGACAGGACACATATGCAGCATATATGTTCCGACTTTAGCAAACGCCAAGCAAATTTCAGAATTATTTGCCAAACAACTTTTGTCTTCTATTCTTTTAACAGCTTATACTAGGTTTCGTGAACTTAACATCAGATATAGCAGTTAGGTAACGCTTACTCGATCAACATTTGCTGTATTACATTTGCTATGAGCCCTTCATTTGCTACATTACAATTTATGATATCATGTGGCTTATCCGCAGAAGCAATGTGCCAGGGAAGCGGTGGTGGGGCAGTGTGGGCAGCTGCCCTTGCACCATTTTCTGGAGGTCCCTAGAGCCGACATATCTATAATGTTCCTAAAGTTTGTCAGATACAAAACTTATTTGTATATGAAAATATAAACCAAGTGGCCGAAACCCGGGAATGAATGTACATTTTGTGGTATAGGTTAGGAGGCCTCTGTGCTGGAAGACCTTCCTGCTGGCAGGCCCCCAGAAAGCTCTGCCCAGCTAGACGAAATCCATTGCGCCGACCCTGCTTCATCACTTCACTTGCTTCATCTCCCACTCCACAGATGCACTAAAAACTTCCGTGATAGCACCCCGTTCATCATTCATCGCTTATTTGTGAACAAAAACGTTGGCCTCTCGCTATTTGCAAACTCATTTGTAGAAGATACGATGAACACCAAAAGCAAAATGCCTCCCATTTACTTACTCCTAGTGACGCCTCTGATTCTTTGTTACTATTTGTATGTCATGTATAGGATGCACGAAGCAGTTTCCTGTCGAATGGTTATTATTTTTTGGGAAATCCGTTTAATACTAAACTTGTTATCACGTTTTTCCCAGAAAAATAATATTGGCCACCCGTGACATCGAGTTGGCTATATGTGCGCCGCCGCCACCGACCGCCGGTCATGCCCGCTGAAGCAAAAGCGAGCCTTGCCAGGGTGGGTCAGATCTAGAGCCCAGCGCTCTCCCGACTGAGCTAAACGAGCAGGCAAAGATTCGACCTTATGTAAAAGTTGACGCAAATTTTAGAGATATGTGGTCAAGAGACGCACTTAGACTTCGGTACCCAAAGATTCAAGTCACTTATACGTGTTTCTCTCATATTGTAGAAAAAGAATGGGGACGAAAAATACCGCAGCGTCTCGACTCTAGGGTTCATCTTGATTAAATTGCTTAAAATGCTGGTATTTGATATTGCGCATAGGTGGATACAGTAGCTAGGGGGACACTATCGTCCCGCACTAGTAGATATCGTCTCCCATTTTGTGTACCTGAGTGCGCCTCTGCCAAAAATATGTGCAATCGGTAGTATTTTGCATGTAGATTGCTGGCAAAATGCATTAGACGCATATTTGTGCCGTAGAACACTAAAGAAGCAATAAAAACCCATGAATTCGTTCAAAGCCGTTCAATCGTGACAGAGTGCCTCCCAAAAACAAGAACTGGCGGACCGATTTTGCTAAAATTTTCACACAACACCAGTCATTCAATTCTAAGAAAAGTCTTTAAAGTTTCAAAACGCTAGGTCTAACGATTTAGGAGCAGCAATCGAAAAACCACTGGGGGCAATGTCTGCCCCCTGCAGCAAACATGGTTAAAATGAGGTCAGATGACAAAATTACCATACCCATCGAATTCTACGTCTGAAATAACCCATAAAAACATGTATCACACGGATTTCATACAACTTTTTCACATAGTGACCTTTTGTGAACTGACCTTGGCCTTAAACTGTACTTAGTATAAGAAACATAACCTAGTAGTAGGAACCTTTCCCTTACATTTGGAAGTGTTTTGGCTGAAATAAGTCTCGCTGCTGTTGAAAGTCTGGTCTCTGCAGCCTTAAATTCGAAAACATGTGATTTTGACCTTTTGACCTGATATTTGACCTTCTTGAGAAAATTGTTGATGTGCTTTGGAATCGTCTCGTCAAGAGCGTTGATTTTCCGTCTTGCTCGTCTCGCTGCGCCTATTGATTCGGGACCGCCCCCCACCCCCACACCACACACAGAGGGGCTCGTTTGGCCAAATACCCCAGCGGGGCGCGGGTTAAAGGCCTGGGTCATTTGGTCACCTTTAGGGTCAGGTAGATGACCTGGATATCATCGAATTGTGTAAACACATATAGAATAAGACATATACGTTCCTTGTCATTGGAATATTTTTTTAATGAATCCCAGGTCTCAGTTGAACTTGAGACCTTTATTCACAGTAAAATCAAAAGATCAAATCAGGTCATCTGAGGTCATGACCTCAGTTGACCTATGACAGATCATGACCTCAGTGAAGTCCATATTTGTGGGGAAAATGTCAAATTTGAAACCAGCCTCAAAAACTGCTTTAAAAGACCCGGAAGGAAAGAAGTCATCCGCGGTCATCGGAGGTCGACCTTGGAGAGGTCATGACCTCAATAGTTAGTAGAAACATAAAGGGTACCCAGCAACATCTGCACATATGCTCCTGAACGACAAAAACCGAAAGCGCACGAGCTACGGAAGCAGCAATATGCTAAAGGACACCCGTTGCGCTTGATACGACACTGAGAATCAAAGGGCACGGTCATAGGGAAATTATTTGGAAATGTGAACAAGGGTGATACAGGGTGATCGTAAATGAATAATACAAAAATAAACAAGGCTCGTGCACGGGCAAATTATTTGTATTTGTCGGGCACGTGCCTTGAAATATAGTTAATGGTTGGACATTTTACCCTTTAACCATTTCAAGCAATTTAGTGCGACCAGTTGTTCCCAATGAGCAATTTATTAAGGTGCTCCGTTCGCCACTTTTGGTCCAACGGTCCGTTTTCAAAGGATCAGGTGAGATGGATTGCTTTGAAGCATGAATAATTGCAATCGATTCAAAACGTTTGCAGACAATGTCAGAAACAGTTTCGTCCTTTCCTCCTTTAGAAACGTTTGGATAACCTTTTTTTCTCGAACGATTTTAGGAAACAATGCCTAAGGGCCAACCGGAGGGGGGGGGATACCGAAGCAAAATTGACAACGTCTCAGAGTTTTCAAGCTGCATCTGATCTTTCATGTGCAAAAACATTCCACCAGTTAAGATATTAAGATCAAAACATGGGTTTGAAACAGTCTAAGAGATCCTCAGATGGATATTATAATAATTAATGGAGGTCTTGCCAACACCTAAGTCAGCCTTATCCATCCGAAACAAGAACTCAGGACTGAGGCCTCAGTTCTGGCTCACACATGAGGAGCTATGGCTTGAATGTTTGCTATGGAATGCTGAATCTTGGTTTGCTGTGCAAGGAAAACTGCAAAAACGACGTTGTGCAGTCACCAGTCAACCCCTTCCCCGCACAATGGCATAAGGCAAGAGTCGCAACAGGCAGAGGGCTGAATATCATTGCTTAGTCGAGTGTGTTAGACTGAAAGTGGCTCAGAAGAAGGCTCATTTTGATCGCCTACTGTGATGTGAATATCACAACAAGGATAGTACAATGCTTAAATATGAAATGTCCAAACATTTTCATCCATACAGTGTGATATTTATCAATAAACGTCAATGTATCTACATAATTGAACTTAATTTTTGTATCATTCAGTTACGACTTACGATCACCCTGTACTTGTCAATTTGTTCACGAGCATGGTACCAAACATTTTGTCTCAATGGGATGACAAATACCCCAGCATAGGTGCATATCACAAAAGTTAGCAGTGTTACCCCAGCCTGCTTCCATCACTAGGATTTGATGCAAACTTGTCAACATACCGATAACATAAACAGATCACATGTCAATAAAACAGCTTGTGAGCATTGATAGCAGCATTCAAACAGAGCCCCAGGTCTGCTTTGACTGTTTTATTTACAATTGCTGTTTGTCCTCACAGTCATAAACTGTCTAATGTGTGCCATATTACATTACTTCTTTCATCTGCTTGCCTTCGTCATAGTAAAAGTCACTTCAATACTGAAATATGCTGAAACAATTCAAGCAAAAAATTAATTATTTGAGGCTTGTCTATGACTTTCATTTTATTCAAACATGAAAACAATAGCTACTAATTGTAGGAAAAATGCTTTGGGCAATAAAAAACAGTAGACACAGAAGATTCCTGCGACATCTCAGGATAAATATATACAGGATCCCTACAATACACAAACCATTCAAAAGAGAATGTCACACTTGACAAATGTGGATGTGCACCAGCATGACCAGAGATCTGTAATTTTGATTATTTAAATATTTTTAAATCTCACCCTAACTACTGCCAACTTCACAGCAGAGTGTTGTTAACATGACTGCTGTCAGATGATTTCTGATACAAACATCAGTGATGAAGTGGGAGAGATGGCGGTACTGCCTGTATGATGTCACTTCCACAGACAAGAATCAGTTATTCTATTTTTTTTATTCAGTTGTAGGTGGTAGGTGGTAGGTTATAGGTTAGGTTAGGATGGGCTGGGTTATGTTAGGTTAGGTTAGGTTAAGTTATACAAACAATAATTTAGTAGTTTTTGTTCTGTAAAATGCAAAACACTCCTTAAAATGTCAGCCTTGAAGATGTCATATATTCAAATGTGGCAGCAATAGACTGGCTCTGGCAGTGGCACAACTACCTATCCCACTATCTCATTACCTTGACCTTGTTGCACGAAAATGGTCATCGGCCATCAGAAGTGGTACAGGACGAATGTGCTATTTCGGTCTTCAGAATAGGTTTCTTTATCGATCATAAGGTAAGCTGAAGTTGCAAAAACATTTTTAACTCTTTCTGATTGCTGTGAATCGCTGTATAGCCATTATTTATTTAACAAATTTGGCAAAGAGGCTTTGGGGGTCTCCCGATATACTCCTGTACACACTCCCTTTAAGTAAAAGGCTATAAAAAATGAGTCCATTTTGCATCCTTTAAGACAGTGTCATTGACAAGCTCTGTCTCCTGTGTAAGTATACAAAAAAACGACGCATCAATAAATTGATCACTTGGCTTTTCTTTGGAAGTAGTGCCAGCGAATAGAAATGCGAGTGGATTATACGCAGCCTCCCGAACCGACGTGAATATTTTCCCCTCGTTAGCTTACCTTAACAGTGAAAGAATGCTCCGCAATACACGACAGCTCAATTTCATTTGATTTGAAGTACTTTAACCTTCCCCTCCCTGTTCCAGCACGTTCGACCTCTTCCCAATCTCACTCCAAAATGTAGCAACTCATGCTTGCGTATGCGGTGTCTGCGTGTGTATGTTTGTTGAGAACGATATGCGATACAGTGCGTTAAGTTCGTCTAATAATAATCCTACCAAATTGCTACCAAATTCCCCTTCTTTCAGCTTTTCCTTCAATTAATCTTCAACTAATCTTCCTATATATGTAGCGACATCTATAGCAATGCATATGAACCGAGTATGTTCAGGTGGCACTGTCGTCTCTTCCCAGCCAGCAATTTGCTTGGGCTGAAGTGGGAATAAGCTTGGGTTGATTGGGCACAACTCGGGGTTGCCCGATTTAGCCATAATCCTATGATGTCTGTACTTGGGCTAACGTTGGGCACTCCCAACAACACCGCAAGTCAGGCAAGCCAGAGAAAAGCCCAACATAACTCTGTAGGGTTGAGTGGGCTGAGATTGGGCTGTGCTTGGGCGTACCCATATAATCGGAAACATGGCCAAGCCGTAGTTCAGCCCGATTAAGCCCACCTTTTGTACTCAAATGGTTGATTAGATTCAACCCAGGCTGTAATTGGGTTGTTCCGCGCTTTAGTGTGCTCGGGCTGGCTGGAGTATAGCCCGACTTACGTTTTTTCCTATTCACCCAGGCGATCTAAGATCGATTCCGGGGGATGGGACGACTTCGGCAATTTTGGCCGGAAAAGCATGTGTGTCAAGACGGCGACTTATTCGTATTCGAATTCAGCGACGAGTTCCGATTTAGTCAATAATCGTTATATATGTCAATCTCGCCATGACATGAACGAATCTGAAACCCGTTTTTCGATACATGACCTAGTTTGACATCTAGAGGTCATCAATGTTCAGTAAGGGTGACCCCCAATGTACACTTTTTCCAGGGGCGTCGTTTTCTATAGGCCTGGTAGGGCCCAAGCCCTACCAATGTTCATTTGGGCTCAACCAATGTTTCTCCGAGCCCTACCAATGTTTTGCAACATTGTCCTTATGAGTGAGACCTGGGAGATAGGGAATTCTTAATATGAAAAGACATTTTTTAAGCATGATCAAACGTATAGCATGGGACCTAGAGCGGTCCATGGAGGCTCTTGGCCTAAGCGCGTCATCAGTCTTATATCCCTTAGGGGAGAGTGCCCAATCCCATATTGCGCCCCCTTAAGCGGGAACGCATCCTCAGTCAAACGTAAAAGAGATATGTACATAAATCAAAATTAAATACAAGATTTGAACATTTTTCTAGCTTTCTAGACTCTCAATTTAATAATCAAAGCTATCGTGTTGCAGTGATAAGCGTTCTTGT
>JARFNZ010134379.1:0-10971 GCA_031763405.1 Balanus nubilus
CAACAACCACATCATGTAAGTCGGGGTAAGGTGAGAGGAGAGGGACACGTTCCCCCCCCCCCCCCTCCCCCGTTGAGCAGGGCTGTCTTTATATTTCTGAGTCTGTGACTTTAGCGTCTGTATTTGGGAACCTGTACCTATGTTTAACCACGGTTTTTATTAAAACTCTGTCTTAATTGTAGAACTGCTTATAGATATAAAACGTTCTTCTTGTACAATATATATTACTTAGTGTAAGTAATCTTTCGAGAGCGGGAGGTACAGTATGGCTGACAGCAATATTCTACCACTGGGTCCGTCCTCTGACAACTAAGTTCATATCCCTAGACAATAAAACGAGACATATTGAATTGGACACTGTCAGAGGACGTACGAGCAAAGTACGAATTCACATTTGCACTTGTCTTTGTACACACATGTATTTATAACCATAAGGGGTGACTTCGCTCTGTACTTTCGTCTTTTTTCTCAGCCACTGTGACACAGTGATAGTGACGGTACAGTGCTCATGGAGACAACAGCCAAGATGGCGACCAGAACACGGAACGTCAGCTCATCACTTGTCGACTGCGGGAGATCCTGAGATGGCCTCAGATGAAAGAGGAAAGCGTGGACCTCACTGGGACTCGCCTGACCGATGTAATCTCAAACGCGTGTAAATTCCGTTTCACTCCTTTGTTAATTCGTCATCTAGAATCAGCTCTGACAAATTGCACACTACTTCTTTCGATTACATCCTGATCTACCCATCTTTGTTGTCCATTTCTCCCGAAAGCATCCCTCATACCGATAGCCAACAGCAGGTACGACGAGGTATCGGTGTCCCCCTGGCTGGAAACCCATCTCCTTGGGGTGGAAGCGATGTGGTCCTCCAGAACATGGAGGTTCCAAAAAGCCTGTGGCTTGGCAGCGGACAGCATCGAGCAGCGGGTTAACTCCGTATCGGTTCTTTGATCACTTAACTACCCCCCGCCTCAAGGATCACGCGTTCTAGCAGAGGATCCCAGAGTTATAGAGGCTGTTCCCATAGTTATGGAGGTTGCAAGAGGGAAGATGCTAGTGTATGTGCAACATAAGGACCTCAAACAGTTAGAACAGACAGACGTCGTGATACTTAGCTTCCGAAAGGGTCACTTATCTTCGCGTTTGACATGCTATTGAATACTCTGGACAAGATAGAAAGCAGGTTCCACTTTTACACCTACGCGAAAACTGCGTCAGACTCATGTGAGTTCTCTGGTAGATCGTACTATCGCAACATGACCTGTACGAGCTGCGTTGAAGGCAGGCAGATCGAGTGCTGTGGCGCGGACCCAGAACCCACTGCGTTGGCTGTTAGTGAGGACACATGCTCGCACAGAGAGCGCTGAGAGGTGCCATTCCCGAGCTCACGCTGTGCTAAACACTCGGGAAGGGACAGGGACCACCATCGACATGTACGGACGGGATAAACTGCACTGCTACCTTCAAGTGGATGAGGACAAGGAATCTGTCAAGATGTACCGCTATGGATTATCCACCCGGCCTCACCATCACCCTGGGTGCGGGAGGGAGCTGGCGGGGATTTTCGTCAGGGGGAGGATCCAGGCCAACTAATCAAAGGAAGGTGTACTCCCCGACATAAGCAGAATCACCAGTTGCTACCCCATGATCAAGAGAAGTTGAAGCTCCTTGGTGGTCCCGTCGAAGGTGCGGTATAATGACATGCCCTTGGGGGAACGGGCCAAGGCCCAGTTCCGGTAATGTGTGTTAACTGTCACCCGGACGTAATGGATCTAATGGAGAACAAGGCGCGCACCTCGAGGTTCTAAAAATGTGGGAAGTCCACGATGGGGCCGTGCAAAAGATGCACCACCCTACCAACGGCCTTCAATGCGTCATCAACCATGCATTCCGCCAGAAGAAAATCGAAGTCAATGCCCTGTTCAGAAAAAGCAGATGCTCTGGGGCACCTCCCAAAGAAATTCCCTCTCATACCGATAAAATGGAAAAAGGCAGAAATAAAGATGAACACGAGGAAGTTCTCCATCTTGCACTCCGGTCAGTGCCGAACGGCGTCAACCCTGCAAAGAGCCTGGGCAACAACACATGCCCCCTTTTTCTCCCAGAAGTCAATGCCACGTAGCGGCTCAGAGTTGGCGTGCTTGTGGACCACTCCGCCCTGCGCGCACGCAGCTACGGAACCACTTGATGTACTTTCATCTCGATCTGGAACAGTGGAACTACACTTCCCAAGAGCCGGTATTGGAAGATCTCCTCCAGAAGTTCCAGAATCTCCCCGGGAAGTTCCAGAGGGTGACACACCATCGCTGGGTTAAACGGTTAATCTTGGAAGCCACATTCGTCAACGCAGATAGCTTCTGCCCTCTGTGCTGTTTGAGAAGTGGCAGACATGGGATCCAAGCCCAGCTAGGATGGGAATCAAGGGATTTGCCAGAAAATGTGGACACTGGTTACAGACCTTCTCATAAGGCAGGCCGTTCACCTGGGTTTTGGCCACAAGCTTATGGGAGCCGGTGACAACCAGGTGCTAGAGGTCCGCTACAGAACGTCCAATACAATGAGGTTGGGGTCCAGCAAGTAAAAATAGGCCTAAGGGAGTGCTACCGCAAATGGTGGCTGTGATACAAGAGAGTACGTGGAAGGTACGACCCCAGCTCGACTTTCGGAAAATGAAGGCCTTCGTCGACACATTTGAATTCCAGGAGAAAAGATACTACCTGAGGCAAATCGGGTTCGGCCTAAATATGGCGACCTGAGTCTTGTAAACGGTTCTGTAGACCGAGGCGAAACATTGTGTGAATGTTGAGAGGGCAGTGTCATTGCATGACGATGACGTCTTAGTGAACAAGAGAGTATTTTCTGCGGGGTGGTGGCCGAGCATCTTCGGGCCTTCGTGCAAGAAAGCAAGTAGCCCAGGCGCTCAAAGGAGGGAGATAAGGTTGTGGGGCTTCTTGTCTGGGGGAACGAGATGGACTCAGGTGGAAGATAGACAATGACTTTAGGGAGATCGACGGTCTGGCGACAAAGCGCAAGGCTCTCCAGTGGTCTCTCCAGTGGTCAGCTGACGGGACCCCTCCAGGTGTGTGGTTAGTTGCGGCCGGCAACGTCGTTGGAGATAAAGTGCACCACACAATGACGTGCACTTGTTCTGTCAAGCTGCCCTTTTCGAGCACACGTCGTTGTCAAAAATGGTCGAGATCGGAACCTTTCACCCAATAGAGAGCTCTCCGCAGCCGTGGCCAACACAGTGGTGGTCAGTGGCCACTCTAGAGCTTCGTCTGTGGTGGGATCGTCGCACAGTTGGTCAGAGAGGAGTGCTGTGCTGTGCCGCCTTGCGCTGCTGACATGACGCCATCGAGGACGGGCACCCCACCCCTCCCTCTTTAGGTCGTGGTGTTCTCAGACAATAACAATGACGCGTCAAGCCCTCACATCATGATGCTTACAACTGTGACTCATTACAACCGGCGTTTGCGGTGAGAGCGACAGAAAGTGTATGTTATTGTGGAAACTTTGTTCTTAAACCATGGTGTTCTTTCGTAGGTCTTCTCCAAGAGCTTTTAGCTCCTCTCGTTGACTTACATTTTCTTTGATGGGATGTTTGGATTTGTATGCGTATGATGTTAATGAATTAATGTGCTCGATGACTGTAATAATACGGTGGTGGATAGATTTGCTCAAATGCATGATGATATGTGTTAGTATGCAACGACACTGCAACATTTTCCTTCTTATGGAAGCACAATTCTTCTGACATTGTATATGGCAGCACGTGAATACAATCATCCGCGAGATCCATTGGCATGTGCGCATGTTCCTCGAGTCCGGAACAAAAAGCGTTAGCTCCGGCATAGCATGGCGCGATCGGTAAGATGACGTAAGTCTAACTGTGGTGATACAACCCTCTTCGCTGAGCATTTATCGTGTTGCATCGCCCCCACTACCGTCGCTACGCCGCCAAACAGTGTCTCGTTCCTGCGCCGTGTCAGCTTGGCTCATTACCAAGAAATATGGCGGACAGCGATCCCCCGGCCGCCGATGCGGTGCAGTCCCATCCGCCTGCCGCCGGGACCACGGTGGGTCAGCTGCATCCAACGGCTGCTGTTCCGTCGTAGGCTGATTCGCCGTAGACGGATATGTCCATTGTCCACGTTTACGGCTGTGACGTTTGCGGTATTCATACTACCAAGTCCGTTCGCAGCTTTGGTGGTTACCCACCGGCAGCTCCGAGAATGGGAGCTGATCAAGGAATATCTGATGTAACACGTGCACGTGTTTCCGCCGCGGCGCAGATCCAGCGCCTGACCCCACCCGCCTTCGCAGCTCTCAGTGCTGTCACGTATGTATGTACGTGTACAGCCATAGACGGACGTATCCGTATCTACGTTTGTGACGGACGCAGTATTCATACGGTCCTCGTCTGTCCGCAGTTTTGATGGTCGTCCACCCGGAACTTCCGAGAATCTGAACTCATCAAAGAGTATCTGATGAAACACGTGCTCATCTGCCTCATGGTATCAACATACGAGTCATGCTAACTCGTGATTGTGGTGCCCCGTCACAGATGTCGGCACGGCAATGTCGGCACAGCAATGTCGGCACAGCAATGTCTCACTAACATTTTAACCTGATAGCACTGCATTTCGCGACCGGTATGGACATTCAATTACGTGCCATATCGTCGTTAATTCACTGAAACTTATTGTATATGTACGAATACGGCCAGAGTTGCAGAAAGCCAAAGATCCCTAGAGAACGGTCCCGCCAAAGACCAGTGGAACCGTCCGGCCGTAAGCTAGCGGCCTGGAAATGGTCTTTTTCTATAACGTTAAAGGCCATTCAAGCCACCGTGGCAGGCAGTAAGTGTAATTTCCACGAATCTCTTATCTATTCATACCACCGTTGTAATGCTTGTGTCCAAATATTTACCCTCCACCTATAGCACAATGTTTGCTCATTGTTATGGTCGCCTCGGTTCCCTACGCTTCCCTGGGGAGGGGAGATATTGTTGGACCGAAACCCTTTCATATAATGGGGAAAGATAGCACACGCTAAGGCTGCTGTATATTTGGGTATGTTGTGGTCCGCCACGCGCCAGCCCGGTCCGTCGACCCAGATCGACTGATCTCACGGACCGGACATTTTGTAAACCATTTCGCAACCCGAGGCAACCCATTTTCGCAACCCAACTGTAATGGTGTGGCTATTTACTACCCCTATGTGGCCCACTGTGATGTCACAATGGCCGAGGCATTGCCTGTAAGTGATTGGCCCGGTTAGGGGCGTAAACCCGTGCTACCGCGCATGACTGGAGTTCGAGAGCCGACAGCGGCCCGTGTTGTCCGCGCTGTAGTAACTTCGTTTTGAGACGCTAACCCGAGCGGGTCCCTGTCTTGACCGCTCTAACATTTCCGACTTCTAAATTAACTCGAACCGTTGAGTGTATTCCAATAATAACGCGATTACTAAAAATCTAGACTATCACTGGAAGAAAGAGAGAAGGAGAGAAAGAGAGAGAAGAAGGAACTTTATTGTTACATAGTTTTGGTGCCGAGCGACCCGGATTAGTCATCAATCAAGATTTTGTTATTTACTTTAAAGTCATACTGGTGGAAACGACTTCTTCTTCAACCTCCAAGATCGTCAACCTTCAGTCTTCAAGATCGTCTAACAGTCAGTCGATCTTTTCCTTTTTTCCGTAAAACAAATTCGCCCTCAACTGTTAATATTGTGTGTGTTCTGCTTGTTTTGGTTGTCTGTCTTTTTGTCTGTTGTCGTGCGGGTGTGACATGTCGGAACTGCTGATCACCGCGGCTCTAAAGGACGTTGTACAAGAGATCAGAGTCCAAAGTTTGACGAAGCATGTTCGAAATTTTCATGGGGAAGGAACCACCAAATTTATTAACTGGCTGAAAGATATGGATCAGCTATCATCATCTTGTGACTCGGAGAGGATGTGTGTGTTGGCGACCCTGACAATCGGAGGTTCGGCGGGAACATTCGCTTCTCGGACCCTAAAAGCGACCCCTCAAACCTCATGGCCAGACCTCAGGCAAAAACTCAAAGGACGGTACAGTGAGCTGACCGATCCATTCATGGCGCAAGAAAGGTGCCGCCGGCTTCACCAACAAAAAGGAGAGTCGGTACAAAATTTTGCGGAGCGCCTCCATTCGGCCGCTATTGAAGCCTACGCTGACATCCGAGTACAGCATGTGCAACAGTCCCTGGTGGACATATTCCAAAAAGGCGTAAGTGACGACCGTTTGGCAAGGAGTCTGATCCGGAAAAGATTCGAGAAGTTGGACGAAGCGGTTAGCTTTGCAACCGAGGAACAAAGAGCAGATAGGACATTCGAGATGTACCGGCACAGTCATGCCCCAGAGGAACCGATGGAGATCGACGTGATACACGAACAAGGTAAGGACTCGGAAAAACTCGAACGAATTCAGGAAAACGTTCAAAAGCTGTGTAGCGTGCAGTGTGATTCTGTGTGACTCATGGTGTCTCCGGTGGACTCATGGTGTCTCCGGTGACGGACCAGACGGCGGGCACGCCGTGACCCCGTTGACCTTTTATCCGGCCGTCGGCAGTGTCGGTGTCGACTCTCGAGGGTTGGGCTTGATGACGTATTGAATCGTGAGTGGTGCTGGATGATGCGCGATGATGTCATATGACGTATGCGAGGCGAGGTTTGAGACGGCATGGCCTGTGGCGGGGGAGTTGGTCAGAAGGAGGTTTGGTGTGCGGTTGTAATACAGCGACAGAGAGACAAGTCGTGTTAAAAGTTAACTACAAGCTATTTCGGCTTTGCGTGCGACGATGTCTAGTGTCGGTGAACCGGAGACTGCTGGCGGGCTGGCTGCGACGAACAGCGGTGCTGAAGCAGCGGAGGACCAACCGCCGCGCCCGATTACTCTCGCCGCACCTGCGTTCGATGTCAAGACCATCCCGGAATATGACGGAACGGGCGACATCGTGGAGTGGCTCGATCAGGCGACGCTGCTGTGTGAGCTCAGGCAGGTGTCACTTATCGCGGTGCTACCTACAAGACTGCGCGGCGGTGCGTTCGCCGTGTGGTCTCGGATGTCACCAACAGAGCGGCGAAATCTGGCCGTCGTGAAGGAGAAGTTATATCGAGCCTTCGCGATGGTACCGGATGCCGCACTGGAAGAGCTGTGCCATCGACAGCTTCGCCCAGGTGAATCGGTGGATGTGTACTTGGCGGCTTTACAGCATCTTGCTGAACTCATGGGCTCCGTCTCCAACAAGATCATGACTCTCTTCTTTCTGCGAGGGCTGCCGGCGACCGTTCGTGCCGCCGTGCGGAACAGTCTTGGCGATGACAATGTCACGCTGGAAAGTGCTCTCGACAAGGCACGATCTGCACTGGCGACAGCCGAGGCGATGGGCGCCGCGACCGTAGCTGCGGTGCAGCGGCCGCCTCCATCTCCACAGCGACGCGACTTTAGTAGAGGAGCAACTCGACGAGGCCCACTGCGGTGCTGGCACTGCGGACAGCTTGGACACATCGCTAGGCTGTGCCCAAACGGCCGCGGCGGAGGAGTTACATCAGCGCCACCGGCTCCTCCGCCGCCGCCCGCCGTACCAGCAGAGGAGCGCCAATCGTCACCATCTCAGTGAATGGCCGCCCGTGCCGAGCCTTAGTGGACACGGGCTGTGAGGAAACTCTGGTGTTTAAGGACTTTACGCCAGAGTGGGAGCGGTGCGACGCGAACCTAATGGCGGTCAACGGTAGTGCGGTGCAATGCTGCGGGAAGGCCACGGTGTGCCTTGGTGTGCAGAATGGGCAGGCGGCCGTGCGTGCCGTGGTTGTACCGGAGAGGTTGATGGGAGTTGACGTGCTGTTAGGAATGACCGGAATCGAGGCGTTGGGCGGCGTGAGTGTCCGAATGGGTGGTGTGCAGTTCGGACGTGATGCATCAGATGTGTGCGTGCGCAATGGCAGTGTGAGTACCACTGTGGCTGCGACGACAGAGTGTCTGGTGGCGAAGGGACCGCCTGTGTCGAGAATGGCGGAGCGACCGCCTGTGTCGAGAATGGCGGAGCGACCGCCGGAGCCGAGAATCGATACGGCAGATTTTTCGGCTGTGTTCAGTGATGGGAGATGGCTGGTGCGGTGGAAGTGGGCGGATGGCGTGGTGCCGCCGCGACTGAGCAACACGATAGCGCAGTATGCGATTCCCAGTGGGGCGCGGGAGAAGTTTGACGATGAGGTGCAACTGTGGATTGAGGAAGGGTGGTTGCGTCGGTATGATGAAGACGAGCATGGTCCAGCGCGCGGCTTGATCCCGCTCATGGCCGTGTGTCAAACGGCCAAAGACAAAGTGCGTCCCGTGCTGGACTACCGGGAACTAAACGAGTACCTGCGGCCGCATACTGCCGACGCGGACGTGTGTGCAGATGAGCTTCGACGGTGGCGGCGACACGGCGACCAGGTGGCCGTCATCGATCTGAAGAAGGCTTTTCTGCAGCTGCACGTGGACCCAGAACTGTGGCCATTCCAGACGGTCATGGTGCACGGTCAGCGGTACTGCCTGACCCGAGTAGGTTTCGGTCTCAGTGTGGCTCCCCTGATCATGAAGACCGTGGTTCGGGAAGTGCTTGCACAAGACCCGAGGCTGACAGAGGCGGTATTACCGTACGCCGATGATCTGCTGGTTAATGAGTCCATCGTCTCAGCTGAGGAGGTGGCACGGCATTTCGCCAGCTTCGGGCTCGCCTGCAAACCTCCCGAACGTGCCCGAGCCACGAGTGGTGCACGGATGCTGGGACTGCATGTCACTGAGGATGCGGACGGACAGCTGCAGTGGACCAGGGACGGCGAGTTGCCGTCACGACCGCCCGATGTGCTGACACGCCGGTCAGTCTTCGCGTGGGCTGGGCAGTTGACGTCGCACATGCCAGTCGTGGGATGGCTGCGACCGGCCGCCGCCTGGCTAAAGCGAACGGCCAACAAACTGAGCGAGGATTGGGACACTCCAATACGTGACGAGACGCTACAGCGTCAGGTCGAGGAGGTGGCGCAGCGAGTACAGGCGCGTGACCCTTCGCGCGGACAGTGGTGCGTGTCGGGTACAGCTGTCACCGTGTGGACCGATGCTAGCTCCATCGCTCGAGGAGTCGTGTTAACCGACCCGGTTACGGACTCTGTCATCGAGGATGCATCGTGGTTGCGAGCAGAAGCGGAGATGGACATGCACATCAACATGGCAGAACTGGACGCCACTCTGAACGGTGTCAACTTGGCTGTGCCATGGGGTTTTCGACGGCTGACTGTTCGGACAGACTCGGTGACGGTGCAACGTTGGCTCAGTGACGCGTTGTCTGGTAAAGCACGACTGCGCACCAAGGCGCAGTCCGAGATGCTCATCCGACGGCGTGTTGCTATCTTTCGCCAACTGGTGACCGAGTATGATCTGGACGTGACCGTCGAGCTGGTACCCTCAGCCGCAAACCGAGCTGACGAGATGACGAGAGTTCCCAGAGAGTGGCTGCAGTCCAAACCACTCGCAGACTCGGAGCCGTCACCGTCACCACCGCCGCTGGTAGCGGCTGCTGTCACGACGAGCGCATCGGCGAGCGACATTCAAGCGATTCACGCCAACGTCGGACACCAGGGGGTGAGACGCACTCTCTGGTATGCACGGCGTGAGCTCGGCACGAAGCGCGTGACAAAAGCGCTGGTGAGGGACGTCGTCAGACGCTGTCAAACGTGTGCTTCTATCGACCCGGCACCAGAGCGCTGGACCGGTGGGTCTCTCGAGACGGATCGCACGTGGGACCGTCTAGCCATGGACGTGACACACTTTCGTGGGCACCCATATCTGACCCTGGTTGACTGTGGCCCATCTCGCTACGCTATTTGGCGCCGTCTCCGTCGATCGGGGGCGATAGAAATAGTCGACCAACTGGAAAACATCTTTCTGGAGCGCGGTGCCCCAGCTGAGATTCTGACAGACAACGCAACCGAGTTCCGCGGTCGCGCAATGACGGCGTTCGCCGCTCGCTGGGACATCACCATGCGTTTTCGAGCTGCATATGAGCCCGGCGGCAATGGAATCGTAGAGCGGCATCACCGAACCGTAAAAGTGATGGTTGCCCGGCAAGCCTGTTCGGTGGAGGAAGCTGTACACAGGTACAACGTGACCCCCAAGGACGGCCTCGACCCCGCAACAGCGCCCATCAACGAGGTGTTCCGTCACGCCGGACGAGACGTGGATGTGACGCCACGCGTGCAAAACGGAACGGATCAACTCATGCTGCCACCGAAACCGCCAGGAGTGTATCGAGTGGACGATGCGGTGTGGGTGCGGAGACGAGGCGATCGCTGTTTTACCAAATCAGCGACAGGGACTGTTACTGGCATCGTCTCGGCACAAACTGTGGAAGTGGATGGTGTCCCTCGGCACGTCCGAAACCTCCGTCATCGCACGATCACCAGCGATGCAGGCGGACCCATGGCAGTGGGTCTACCGCCAGTGATGTCAGACAGTGAGGAAGTGGAGTGCCTACTAACATCCAAATGCACTTCGCCTCCGGCGGTCGTGGCAGAACCCCACGGTAGACCGCCAGACGACGAACCAGATCGACAGTCGGATGACTCCACGACAACTGACCGTGCAAATGAACTCGACGCTCAGGCGGATGAGACGCAGACACCGGACTATGCGGGTGTGAGTGTAAAGGAGGAGGATGGGTCCGATATGGGAAGTGTTAAAACCAAAGTCAGTGGAGATGATCTTGAATCTAGGCGGGGGTCGCGAAAACGGCGGGCTCCGCAATGGTATGGTGAGCCTGTGCCGAGTGATGCTATTGATGATTTGTCAGATTAAGTTGCTTTTGTTTATGTTTCTTCAGAAACAGGGGGTGATGTAGCGTGCAGTGTGATTCTGTGTGACTCATGGTGTCTCCGGTGGACTCATGGTGTCTCCGGTGACGGACCAGACG
>JARFNZ010134390.1:0-10971 GCA_031763405.1 Balanus nubilus
AGAGAGAGAGAGAGAGAGAGAGAGAGAGAGAGAGAGAGAGAGAGAGAGAGAGAGAGAGAGAGAGAGAGAGAGAGAATAATCTCTGACAGTATATTTTATTTATTTTTGTGAAAAAGGACACCGCTATTTTTATGTGTGTACAGTGCATTTTCCCTGGGATGAGCTGCTTCAGCACGTTCTATGGCAGCCGAGTGGCAGACAACGCACAACCATCTGACAGCTGGGGCTCATTTTTAAACGTCCGGATGAGGTATCGGTTTCTGTCGTAATAATGGCTCCGTAAGCTGAACCTACAACTACTTGTGGAAGATCAGCAACGCTTCTCTTTCGCCTGCAAAGCTCAGCTGCGTGACCTGGCAGTGTGGTCTTTGTGTCTGAGCTGAACAGCTAAATCACGTTTGCTGTGTCCCACGAGGGCCACCGGTGCTGTGATGGTTCTTTCTGACAGTGCTTTATCGATCGATCTTATTATTGTGTGTCAGGCAGTCCGAGAAAGTGTACAGCACCGGTAATTAAAGCATCTGAATATTTGTCTTTGTTGAAACGCTCTCGGCTGACATCCTACCTTTCCCTTGATGTGTCACTGAAGAGCAGGTCGATGCTCCTGGTATCGAAGTGTCATATAATCCCGATGATAAGGGTGTGGTTTAAAATCTGTTCTACAAAAGCTTGCAACTGAAGTGCCCTCGGCAGTTAAGTTATTTTCATCGGCAGACACAAGTTTGTTTGATGTTACTCACGTGCTGTTATCAAAACGCTCCACCGCAACCTTGTAATGAAACAGACCATACCATAGTGCGGGCCATAGTAACGCTAGTAACAGACCATAGTTTAGTGTTTTTGGCTGGTTTCGCTCACTAGAGAGACATCAAACAACTAACGGTGGGTCAAATAATTTTTCCCATATATAAAATTATATTTTTGTTTAGATACGTGACAGAGAAACTTTCAAGCTAAATTTAAATGGCAGGCGCTATGTCACCTGCAATTCTCCACACCATGTCAACCGGTTTATCAAAAGCGGAGGTAGGGACACAGGATCGGACGAACTTAGAAGTTGAACTTGCCGCCCGAGATCTCTAGCTGGCATCCCATTCCTAAAGTCTCAGGCTGCTAAAATGGATTCGATGTCTTATATCGCACTCATCTTAGGTATGTATGTACCTCAGACGAGTGCAATGTAAGGCATCGAATTCGTGTATCAGCTGCTACAGGTTTATGAGGGGCTGTACCCAGATGGCTTATGTAGAGCAAAATAAAGCCTTTTTCTATAGGAGAAGAGAAACAAAGAGGTTCCCAGCGGATCGGTGTGCCTTCATCGACAAGAAGGAATGGTTTTCGGACGCCGAACTCACTATAGACGTTAACCCCCCCCCCCCCCATCCGAACACCATTGATTGGGGAGGGGGAAGAACCCCTGATTATCTCCCGAACCAACAATCGTGGCGAGCCGTGCAAGGCAGCATTCCAAAGCCCTCAATGTCAGCTCAAGGTCAATTGGAAGGTTAGAAAGCTTGTGTTCTCGCGTTGCGGGCCGTGGAAACCGCACAGTGAGCACCTCTGGCCCAAACTGCATCTTGAAATACTCTCAAATGTTATTTAGAGGTAATGCATACTGTATGAACATAGTTTTTATAAGTAGGTACGAGTTAAGGTCATGAACAGGTCATAAAAAGTGACTATGTCCAAATTAATACATGAGTCGCGTAGCAGATGCTTACGGGCAATTTTTTTCCCATAAAATTAAATAGTGTTAGTCGTCTTGACACCTGTTCCCATTTTTGTGACGTTGGGGTCAAGTTCAAGTTAATAATGTCAGATCATAGGTATCCGGCAATTTTTTTCGAAAATGTGTTGTAACAAATAAAAAACATGTTTTTTTTGCCACAGAAATACATTGATGACATTTATTTTTATGTGGGTATCTGGTCAACAATTGCCAAAAATTCAACTAAAAAAATCACATTATTAGAAACGTCATGTGGTATGGTGTCATGGGGTACTACGCCAGCGATTGGGCATACAAAAACTAAGGTATTGTTTTAAAATTTGTTTTGGGCGGTTTTGTCCATGCGTAGTTTTCTTACGCATATTTCGGTTTTGATTCAATTACAATTCTGGATTTTGTGGACAAAAGAAGTCAAATAAAAATAGGTTTTGTACAATTTGGTGGTAAAAACTAAAGGTTCCAAAAATGTGATAGGAGTTTTGTTCAACTCGTCATATTAAGTCTTTAACGTCTTATAGGGGAGAAGTGTCATAATTCGCCACGCCAAGGGAAACATCGTTTGGAAAGCAAATTTGATGAGCTATGAGGATGGTTGGTATCCTTCCACGTAGATAATTCATTTTTGCATGAGATAAGATACCCTTTATCGAGACATCTCCCATAAATTTGTCGCCAGAGTGATTCTGCCAGACCCTTGCAAAGGGCGCATTTTCGAACACACTCATCAAATTGCGCCCAGCCCTGACATCAAAATGCACCCGCTTCTCCTGCGTGTGATATGGCGTGGTTTTCGGCATTTCACGACGCGAGACTGTAGGCGGCTCATCGTGGATGTTCGTAGGCTGTGATTGTGTGGATTTCGTCTGTTTCTAGCTTTGCTCACATCTGCGAGTCCTACGGACATACATGCTCATGACTAACAATTGCTGCGACACCTTCCGTATAATAAAACACAGGCCCTTTATGCCTATGGAATGGACGCAGTTGACGTGGGCGCTTTTGAGAATATGCATCATGTTAACAAATTTTGGGAAAATGGCGAGAAGAAGAAGCACGAACAGCTCGACGACGAAGGTAAAAATGTATCCTTGTAGACACATCTAAATGAAAATATAAGCACATGCAACTTTGTTAAGATGGGCAATTCAGAAAATACACGTAAATATTTGTAACCCCTCCAGATATTAAGAAGATAGAGGTGTCTGGCGCATTTACGAACAGGGCGCAATATGACACTTCTCCCCTATGCATACTTCTCACTTTCCAACTCACGGGCAATATAGAAACTCGGGCAACATGCAAACTGTGCGACCTGGGCAGTTCATATTCGAGCCTTACCCTTGCTGGTGAGGGTGTTTTTCAGTAGATACTTGACTTTTTATCTATACTTCAAACACTGATAGCTGCTTTATTTTCTTATGGTAACCATCGTGAAAACCATTGTGATAGCTATTCTGGCCGATTTGTAATAAACATTTGAACCATTCTTACCATTGTTATAACGGTTTTAGATTCACTCGAAAGCCAATCCAATTCCACTTCATCGTTCGCCACCTAGACGGCTCCGACCTTTCGGTCTATTTCTTAGCTAAATAACCAAGCTTCTATAATTTTTTTAAATAAAAAAATGCATACAACAGGTAGCTGTGAGAGTCTCCGAAGCAGTTCGATTGTTTGTTGGTTATTTTCGGTACCTTCTCACCTCGTCGGCTCTTCTCTAGGGTAGCGATACCGCCTGGTAAAGGACGGCTGACGCAAGCACGGCGACGGCCGAAGACGCACCATGCCAGAAGGGGTGGCAAAGGACGCCAAAAATGGCCAGTCCGCCCTAATGTCCGGCTCGTGTGTGTAGTGTTGTGCCCGTTTAACAAGTTCAGAAATAAACATGCAAATGACTGAGCAAAATAACGGACGAGGTAAATACTAAATTAGTTGCCGCACAAATACCTATTGACGGGTTTCAGGTGAAAGGCTTTTCAGGTCCATTATTCAGGTCTCTTTAGATCTCTTTCAGGTCTCTTCGTTTTAGGAGTTTTTCTCCGAATTCCGCCCCCAGGCGGTCGCGGGCAGGCAGAAATAGTCCAGGCGATGCCGGGTTGAAACCGGGTAATATCAGCTTCTTCTCGTCACGAGCAACATGCTCGTTATTAAATCGAAGTTCTAGCTCAATTCGGGGCGAATCGGTAGGGATTGCATTACCCCCCCCCCCCTCCCCTACTCGGAGACGTAGTAGTTTTGCCTTACACTGGCGAGGGTTTAAATCAACCGAAAATTTATATTTGTTTTCATATTGTTTTATTTAGGTAAAACACGTTTCCAAGTAGGAATGATGATACACAAAGGAGCATCAAATAAATTTAGAAACCACTATGAACATAATTCAACGCAAAACGTATAATTGCTCCATATTGGAGAAAGATAACATACGGATCCCACCTATCCCTGAGTTGCCAACAGCGCTCGTCAGAAAGGGCGACAGTCGAGATAAAAAACAAAATGGCGATAGTCATAATACACCATCAAACACCGGCATACAAAATTCAAACATAGCAGGACAGGTACTGTGTCAAAGCCATCACAGCCAGCGTCAATCGCTAACGACCTGCGGGAAAAGGTGAGACGTCTGTGCGACGATGGGACCTCCCAGACAGACCGTCGAGAAAATTGCCACCGCTACAGCTGCTCTTCTCTATGCAAACTGAGCACGTGCGTCCGCAGTACGGACTTCTGGGTGAACTTCTTACCACATCGATCACAGACATAGGGCCGCTCGCCGGTGTGCATTCGCGAATGTTTGTTGAGCTGCTGTCTCGTCACGAACGACATCTGACAGAGGGAACACACAAACGGAAAGCGTTTCTCGTGTTTGCTCTGCGCATGATACTGGAGACTCTTCCTCTGCTGGAACTGCCGTCCGCACGTCTTGCAGGCGTACGGCTTGGTGCCTCGGTGCAGATGCTGATGATCCTCCAGTCTTTGCAGCCAAGCGAATCGCTTCGGGCACTGGTCGCATTGGAACGGCTTGTCGTTGATATGGTAGCCCCAGTGTTTCTCCAGCTGCGGCTTGCCGGCCAGGGTCTTGCCGCAGTCGGGCGCTGGGCACGTGTACGGCCTCTCCTTGTGGCAGTGCAGGTAGTGCAGCCTGAGGCGGGCGCTGTCGGTCTCGCGCCGGCCGCAGAGGAGGCAGCACAGTCGGCGGCGCACTGCCCTCAGCTCGGTCAAGTTCAGGTGCGCGAACCGGCCCGAGCGACGCGCGTTCCTCCGCCGGCTGATGTGAGAGAGCTGCGGGATGGAGGCGGACCCGGTGTCAGGGTCGTCCGCGTCGGTGCCACGGTCGGAGGCCGTGTCGAGGTCGGTGACAGCGGCTACCGCGTTGGGGGAAAACTTGGTGATGTTGCCGCGATCATCGGCATAAGGGGTGCATGAAGGGACAGTTTCGACCGGAGTGGCCACGGGAACAGCCACGAGAACGGATTCTGGGACGGGCTCGGGAACTGACACAGAAACGGACTCGGGGACGGGCTCGGGGACAGGCTCAGGGACTGACTCAGGGACTGACTCGGGGACTGACTCGGGGACGGGCTCGGGGACGGGCTCGGGGACGGGAACTGTCAGCGGTGAATCGTTGAAGGTGACGGCAGTGATCGCGGGCTCCGTATCGGCGTGTTGAGGCACGACAGCGCCACTCTTTCCACCAGTCAGCGCCGGCGCCGGGTGACCCATCAGCTCAGTGTGAATGGGCACCAGTCGGACCCGCTGCCGGTCGGCACCGGCCAGCCGCGGCCGCGCACGCCGCTGTCGCACCGCCTCCAGCAGGCCGGTCAGTCTAACCTCGGCCTGGTCCACCGTGTTGAGCAGCACCGCGCAGCTGTCGCAGGCGTGCTGAGCGCCCGACTCCGGCGGCTGGCACAGCCGCGACAGCAGCGCCCCCAGCGGCGTCCGCGAAAAGTTGGTCAGCGAGGTGTCCAGCGGCCACGGCTCGGAGATGTGCAGGGTCCCACAGAGCGCGCAGGCGGAACAGGCCGCCAGCTGCGGCTCCACCTCGTCTGGCGCCGGAGCGACCACCAGCGCGGCTCCAGGCGGCAGCGGCTCCGCCCTCACTGGCTGCGCCGACGGCCGAACGCCCAGCATTTGATCTGAATTATAGAGTCCTGGCCAAGAGGTGGACGAGACTCCTCTCGCCAGAAATCAGACCAAACAGAAAGAAAGGTCCCGTCGTTTAAAGTGTCAGCTGGTCGCCGTCAGTGATTCTGCGAGAGAAAATAAAGGGGAGACGACGCCGGTGTTAAGGTGGCGCTGCGGTGATGCATTCCTGTGCAGACGTAGATGACGCCACCAGTCTTAGATGTTATCAAGAGGGATCCACAATAACAACAGATTGAGATAACGCAGACATCGCACCCACGGTGACAGCCCTGATTGCACCCCTAACATTAATTATAGATCACTAAAGCTGGTAATGTATGCTCATAAGATGATATGCTTCAAGAGCTGGGGAAGGTTTTTTGACAGGTGTGTAACCACTAGCCAACCCAGGACAAGGGGGGGGGGGGGACAATGGTCATCCAGTGCTGCACTGAAAAGTCTTTTGATGAAACTAACATGCTTTCGCCCAAAAATTTAGGTTTTCAGTTATGTAGATACCAATTATGGTTTTACAGTTATGCTTATTTTAGTTTGGTCTCCTGAACTCAATTTTGCATGCTTAGGTTTGCACAGCATAACATGTTGGAAGTGAGGGAGCATCTGAAGAAGTGTTAATTCATAAATGGCACTATCTATATTTAAAGAGTAACATGTCATTCTGGTCATACTGTATTGAGAAGTGAAGGCAAGAGCCAGAGAAGCACCAGGCAAAAATACAAAAAGCTGTAAAGCTACTAATAACATGAAAAGCAAAATAGGTTAGCATACATTCTATGTAATTGGTAGGCATCACTGACCTAGATCTGGATTGTGCGCATCTATAAATGATGAAAGTGATCCACTTTTATAACACCACACACTACACAGCTGGCTGATCAACATTATACTGTGGAAGGGGCTTGCTGACCAAAACAGCAGCTACAAAAGGTTTAGGTTCAGTCTTCTCAAATACAATGGATAGCTTCAGGAAAACAGTCTTCTTCTAGTAAGTTCTAGTAAAGGAAGGTATTCAATATAAATTATCTTCCTTCTGCAACACAAATATTATGCATACGACTATACAAGTCTTCTTTCTGCGTATGGTAAAAGTCCTAACTTCAGACTTAACATTGGTCCGCCCCGTAGCTCAGTTGGTAGAGCGCATGACTCCCGGTAGCAAATTTCCGAAGTGTCTTACGCTTCGAACCGGTGCCCGCCAGCCAATGGCTGCGTGTGGCTTTGAAGTGTGACGTCAATCAGGAGGCGGGGCGCTGATCAGTTTGCGGCCTGGCGTGTGACGTCACCCAGGACGAAGCGCGGATCAGTTTCTTGGTCTGCCACTAGAGGGGACTGCACGCAGTTCGACTTTCTGAATAGCAGAAATATAAGGGCTTCTCGATCCCAGCAAAATACATGTGGACTGCTTTTGCTTTGAAAGAGGGGATAATTGACGGCAAACAAAATAAGAGGAATACATGTTCAGCAGTCACATGCAGTAAGGAAATTGATGCCAGTTGTTATGTAACTCGAATAACTAAGGTTTCACATACTTTGTTCAATATAATTACAATAGGTTATTGCCACGGTGCGGAAGAGATGCTGCTTTTCTTTACTGTGGTAAAACAATCTAATAACATGCCGATAGGATATATGTATAAATATTGTTCGGAATATACCAATACTTCTAGTGTCAAGGTTATTCATTACATTGGTATAATGCGTCTTTTCCCAAAGGGACAAGGCCATAAGTGTCGTCCATAAAATAAATTCGGTTGTATTCAATGATAATGGAAACATTATTTAGGAACTAGGAAGGTAAGGTAGGTTAGCATAACCCCCACGTTACAATGCTGAAAAAACGCGTGCCTTTGGAAAAAAACGCATTATATCGCCGTCGTTAGTCGTTGTCGTCGCCGCCGCCGCCGTGGCCGCCGTCACCAGTCGCTGATAATTCCTGCCCTCCTGCCCTGAGCATTCCTTTAATTTACCTGGAGGTAAATTAAAATAAATACATTTAAAAAAAAAACACTGCTGTAGCCGGTTTGCCGTTTTTTCTTGTATTGAAGTGTGTTGATGTGTTCTCGTTTTTGCTGTGTTTTGATGTTTTGAAAAATAGGTTGACAATAAACTAGCCCTTAAGTGGGAAAAACTGAAAAAAAGTTGCGCGTGCATCGATTTTCTGACAGAAAAATCAAACCACCATTTCTGCAGCCGTGTGACAGCACGTGGCCCGTATTTCTGCTTGGGTTGTTTGCGATTCTTTCTTCTTTCAATTTACACACAAAGGCTATGACAATTTTGTAGGGTTGCGAGACTAAGCATATTCCATTATTTTAGAGCTGAGGTGCTATTATTTGTTTTATCTTATACGAAGAACAACAAAATGATCTATGTATTGAATCCAAAAGATTAATATATTATGCTTGTAAATCATCATTTTTGCGGCCTTCTTTGGAGGGAAGCTGGGAGCCTAACAATACGGTGTTGCAAACCCAACGCAGTTACAAAACTGGCGCAAGTAAAAAATGCCAATATAGCAACTATTATTCGTTTTGCTTTATGTTAAGAGAAATAGTAAAATATTTAATGTTATTTGGTCCCACTATTTACGTTTAATTGTATACAAATTTATAAATTAACTACGTATTTGTATTGTTTCGATAGGTGGCGCCGCAATGAACATGGACTGTCTTCATATAGGACTATAAAGATAATATTTCAAGAATACACAGCCTTATGTTAATATGATAAAACTGCTATTAAATTGTATAACATTAATTTAAAATACAGGTTTGTAGGTTGTTAAATGGTTAATACAAATGAAAATTGTATAAATTAATTAGTTAGATTTATTTCCGTTAGGAGCATCAACTGTATTGCTTGCCTTGAGATGTCCTTCCTGGGTTAGGAAGAATGTCACATGATCTATCTATGCTACCCAACCTTATCTATAAGAATCTTGCATTTTTGCAATGTGTCCGAACCAGGAGACTAAAGGAACAACCCCGTTTCCATTTACTTGAGCCACACGAACTCGACGAGTTGCTCTTTTCTCGCAGCTCAGAGCACACAAACAAGGTTATTAAGTCTGCAGAAGACGTATTTAGAGAGTTTATACGTACCAAAGGATTAAGCATAAAAGATCACTCCAACAGTAACAGCTCCTTCGACAACGCCGCTAAGGAGTTTTTTTTCTCACCAGCGTCAGGACGGCGTTAGGTAAAAATCGAAGAGTCTGCAAACGCTCAAGTATACGGGATTAAACAGTTTATAACGAAGGAATTAGGCAAGGATATCGGCGACGAAGGGAGTTTTCCTCTGAGCGCTGGGGCCTTCAAAGTCGCCATTCACGTGGCGAAGAAGGATGGACGGTGGTCTACTGATTGCAAGCAAATCACTGACGTGAATGTGAAAGTTGGTGTGAGTTTGTTTTGTAATAAAGCCATGCAATGACATAATATTTGTACTGAAAAGCTGTAGGGTTGGCGAGGCAAAAAAACAAATAGTTCATGGGATAGGGACAAAAATGATATAAAAGAAATTGTATAATGAAAAGAACAGCGTTGGCCATGTAATAAAACGAATACTGCATGGGCTAGCGGACAATAGTAAAATTATTGCCATCTGTGCCATCACTGAAGCCCTCGGGTGAAGACCTCACAAACATTATTGACCTCGGCTTCGCCTCGGGCAATAATACATGATTCGGTCTTCACCCTCGGGCTACAGTGAACATCAGGCAATAGTTTTGACTATTGCCCGCTACCCTATGCAGTATTCGTATATAATGCACTCGTGACATCAAATATTTAGTTTATGAACTCGCCTTCGGCTCGTTCATAAACTGAATCGTTAATGTCACTCGTGCATAAAACTATAGAAAAAAACGGTTACCCTAATTCCCGTCCCGCCCCTCCGGCCACGTTCATCCCGCCTCCGGTGGCGTATAGCACCTGAGGACGGGTACGGTCGGTTGGGAACGAGCGGTATTGGGTGGCCCAGGGTGTCTGTTTGACGTCCAGGAACACGTCTGAAAACTGGGATCCAATCCTACTTTTGATGGTATGCGTGACCGTCCAGTGCGTCTGACGTGCTTCCATCAATCCTCGCAGCTGATAAGGAAGGAATGCAAGATGACGGTGTCCGAGCAGTGGAGCTGCAATATTAGCAACAAACAATGTTGGAAGACAAACTGCTACTTCTACCGAATTATTTTCGGGAAAAGGTGGTGGGGCAAAATGTGCATACTGACTGATTGTTTTGCACGGCTAAGTAAAAAAGTAACAATTTTAACGTCAGTGAATCTGCAAATTGTATAGTAAGGCATTGCTTTTGTGGACTATGATCATTTCGAAGCCCCAAAAAAGCTTAAAATCTGACAAAACTTGGTAGTGCAAAACAAAAAATTGGTGGGGCAAAACTCAAGGTTGGTGGGGCGGCTGCCCCACCAACTGTATAGGAAACTCCATCCGTGCATCTGGTTGTCTCCGAGGGATATCCCAAACAGGCAGCCGCTTTCGAGAGCAATTGCTGATCTCACTCGTGGGATCTCCTTTGATGCTTGTAAGGGCGCATCCATGGAACCAATCTCCTAAGTCCCTGTTATGGCCAAAATTGTCGAGCGAATCGTTCCGCGCCAACTCTACGCATATCTTTCCCAAAATCATCTTCTTTCTTCTTCCCAGCATGGATTTAGATCACATCATTCTATCGAAACTGCCCTGATCAATGAGTCCCACCACATAACATCAGCGGAAAAGATAACATCAGCGAACTGATTGATAGAATGGAACGCTCCCTCTCTTCTTTTGACGTCTGGTTTAGAGCAAACAGTCTGAAAGTGAATGCGTCTAAAACGCGGCTGATGGTGTTTGGCAGCCGGCAGAACCTTCGTAACATACAGCGGATCGAAATTTGTTTCCGAGGGGAAACCATTGGCCCAGAACGCACTGTGTGAAACTTAGGAGTGATCTTTGAACCATGCCTGTCGTGGGACGCTCATGTCGTGCACGTTGTCCGCAAGTTCTTCGGGCTTCTGAATGGACTCAGCCACATTCGGCAGTACCTTCCTCGAGACGTGGTTTCCACCATCGTGCACGGTTTGGTGTTGTCGCATG
>JARFNZ010134412.1:0-28607 GCA_031763405.1 Balanus nubilus
ACCACCTTCAGCCGCCCGCCCGCCGCCCCCGCAGGCCGGGGTTATGTGAAAGTGAAATGCCGTCGTATCAGATCTCGGGCCGATGCGAGGGTCGGCGCTGACCTAATCCAACGGGATCCGGCGACCTGACGACGGGCCGGCCACCCGGCGGCGCCCGCAGCACCGGATGGTGGTGGGCGGCGGACGCGGAGGTGACAGGGCGGAGCCTCAGAAGGACAGGGATGACTGTGGACAACTCTAGGGCCTCCAAGGCGGTCCGACTGCCATGGACCCTTAAGGCCGTGGGCCCAATAAAAATATTTGGATGACGCAGATCGCTGGCTGGTTTAGTAGCCCTTGGGCGCCTCCGCTGGCCATGGCCACTTTGGACAAGATAGGGATGAACTCATTGAACCTTCAGACACTTGTGGAATCCTGAGACGACTCTCAGTGACTCGGGGACTCTGAGAGTAAGAGTGAAGCTGGGGAACTCCGCGGCAGGTCGCGTGGCAATACGATTTCACCGCATACCGATGCACATTGCATTACATCAGTACCAAACTGGCCTGGCCGACGCCAGCTGTCTTGGCGGCAAAGCCTGCCGACGCCAGCTGTCTTGGCGGCGAGGCCTGCCGACGCCAGCTGTCTTGGCGGCGAGGTCTGCTGACCGCCGCGTCGACCACCGTCATCGCTAGCCGGTCAGCGCCGGCGGTGGGCAGCGGGTGGTCCGGTAGTACCTACGGTATCTCGGTCAAGTTCACTGTTGTGTCTGCTCCGCGGCCGGCGGCCGGAGGCGAGGACGGAAGCTGTTCGGAGGCGAGTACGGCAGCTGTAGGAGGCGAGGACGGCAGCTGTAGGAGGCGAGTACGGCAGCTGTAGGAGGCGAGAAGGGCAGCTGTAGGAGGCGAGAAGGGCAGCTGTCCGGAGGCGTGGAGCTGTCACGGGCAACTGCCGGGATCAGCCCAGGGCGGGGCTGACGGATTTATATGACCATGTCTGAGGAAGTGAGAAGGGTAGGGAGGTTGTGAAACGGACGAGGATGTTTGGAACGAGTGGCTGAGGTTGAGTATGTCTAACCAGGTGCTTGAAGTGAGTGGTATCATGCGAGATACTTCACTTTGAGTAGGGAGTAAGTACACACTGCACAGGCATCGGCAGGGCAGGTGGATTTCTGCTTGAACCACACCTGGTCGGCCATTTGCTGAACGGGATATCTGGAAAGTTGTTATCCTTGTCCCACGGCCGGGGATCTCAGTAGCATGTCACATCTCGAAGGTCAGCATTGCATACCAAACAGTCACTTGTCGGACATATTCAATATTCGGACCCTTCTGACAACGTTTCGATTAAGGAAGGTGTACATTTGTGAGCATCAGACTGCTTTCGTACCTCCTGCACAATATAAAGTTGTGTTTTAAATGTTTGCTTCTACCAGGATAAGCTTTTAGGAACGAAGTGCTTTTATAGGACATCTGTGGTTTTCTGGCTGACAGACTTAGCTCCATGCGGTATCCATACCATTGAGAAGGAAAATAATGCTCATTTACGTGGCCTTGTATTTTCTGTTGGTCTTATAGAAATATTATATTATTTTTTAGGTATATTATATTACTGTTGATGGGCTTCGAAACAGCCTGGAAGTACACGCCAACCAATTCAGCAAACAACTCATCAAGAAGTTTACCCAACTCTATCTCATTTTAGAATGGTTCAATCATACAGCTGACCATGCCTTCCACGCTCACGGCTCTCATTGGAGAAATACAAGCATTTGCACGAGCCCTTTTGTCAGACGTTTGAGCCTGTTTGGTGTCAAGGTCTCTAATTTATGCTGCGCAGCGTTTCGTGCATCTCGAAACTCATTATGTATAATTCCAGGCATCCGAGTCCAGGTATGGGTATCAAGGACACTGGAATGCATGCAGCAAAACAGACCGAATGCCTTGTAATTGTTATCTTAAGTAACTTGTCATCACACCCCACTGAAAATAATACCTCTACTGATACATATCTTTGAGAAATTATGTCAAGTAGGATATGATGAAGGGACATATAATCTAGACTATACCATGGACAATGCACATAATACGCTGAGCACAATGCATTGAGCGTGATAACGGGCAAAATGTACTGCTGAGTACAATATTGTACATGGCCGGCCCTGTGAAGTTAATACGATTAGGCGTGTCTTATCTGCAAAAAGACGGATAAATGCAGCAATGCATGCTTCTGATTCTACATGACTGAGCACATATTGGAATCTTTTGAACAGTCGTGAAGTAACGGAATGACTGTCTCATAGCATCCTTCATGGGCCGATGAATCGTCTCGGTCGAGATAGTCACCCGTCCTCTCAGCAAAGCAGTCTACAGCTCCGACTAAGCCTCTGAATGTCAACCATGTTCCGGCACTGAATACCCAGAGACTTTTTCTCACCAATGACCAGTCGGCGAATGACATTTCTGGCCGGCGTCCTTGGTCGTTTCAGGGTCAGAACGCGTCTCCCTCTCTCCTGCCGATGTCCGCATCATGCCAGGACCGGTTCGGCGTCTGAGCCGGGCCCACATCTCACCATTATCCGATGTCTATGCACCGTCCGCCTGCACTTCCCATGCCTCATATCGGAGGCCCTCGAGCGCGTTGAGACCCTCAGACGCGCGTTAAGCTTCTCCCGCTCCGCCTCCGCACGCGGGCAAACCTAGCATTGTCTTCCCTCGGTTCGGTCGGGGGCGGGACCAAACTCGAGGTCCCTGTCAGCTATGACGGGGTAATAGCACGGTGGATGTTGGTCCGGGCTGCTCTCAGTGAGTGGGCGGAGCCGGTCCTCGGGACCCGGCAGCTCCTGTTGCGTCGTTATACAGGTCCCAGCGAGGGTGAAGTGCGCAAGAGATATCCGATTTCCGGAATCTTGGGATATCACAATTACAGCCGGTGTGCGCCGCGGGGATCTGGTCCTAATGGCTCCGGCGAGGTGTGGCCCAGGTCGAGAACCGTGCCTATCACCTCGTTCCGCCCCCGTTCCGTTCCGTTCCGCCTCCGTTTCGTTCCGCCCCGAGCGTCCGTAGTTTGCTGGGGTCGCCACACCCAGTCCGCCGCCGCTCCGCCCGGACTCCGCCGCCGCATGTCCGCGCGGACGCCCAGTCCCACTCATCGACTCTTCCGAGCCGTCGCGCCCCTGGCTCCCCTAATTGCCACCTGAGATCGTTCTGGTTATGCGGTTGGTTCCCTCGGTCGCGCTCCAACGCGCCAGCACGCGGAACAGTGCGGTCGTGCGCGGCGAGGGTGACGCGGTCGGTGCGCGTGGCGGTGCCCGCGGCGGTACAACTTGCCTAAGCGGCCACCTTGCTGACACCACGCCCCCGCTCCCGCCCCCGCCCCCGCCAGCACCCGGTCGACCCCGCCCCTGCCCCGCCGTCGCCACCATCTCGCGGCCTTGTTTGATTGCGCGACTTGTCGAGTGGCGTGGTTGGGACACATTCATGTTCACGTTCACAGTGCCTGCGCTAGTGAAGTGAGGAAGGCATGCCACCGACATTTGGTCTCGAGGTCGGCGGTATGCGGCGCGTGCCGTTTGCATCATGGGAGCATTGGTAGCAGGGCTTGTCTGCGTTTGTTGTGAAATGTCCTGTTTCGTGTATCGATGCGATTGTTCAAGCTGATACTTCTATTGCGAGCGGTTTACACGTCGAGGACACTGATAAGACAAACAAACAGAGAAGCGTCGTAGAAAAGCCGATCAAGAACCATTAGTCAGAACTCTTCCGGCAATTCATCTGTTCACATACCCTTCGGACCCTGCAGCCTTTGTTGTGAGGCTTGTTTGTCGTCGCTCCTGGTATAACAAACCATTACAGCCGCGTGGCCAGTGCTAGGCGGAATCCGTCCCCTCACACAAAGCCTGCCGGTGAGGACTGCTGTCGGCGTGGACCGAGGCTCACAGTCTCACGCTCGGTCGGCTGTCCTCCGTGGGGCCTGGCCGGGCGCTTGCTTAACTACAAGAAAATGGACATAACAAGCTACACATCATGAACGTATTTCATGACACAAGAAGTCCTTCCATTTGGGTGCTTCGTAAAATTGCTCGGACCGTCGGCCATAATTTTCTTTTGACGGCGAATTCCGGTCGATTTTTATCCGTCCAGCGGGCGGAGTGACCCCCAAATTCCTCGGCTTGTGTGCTGACCTCTGACGGAGTGGCCCCGTTCCGACCAGACCGAGACACGCCCTGTCCGGCTCGTGAAAGCCCGCGGCGAACCCGGCCGACCTGTCGGGCAGAAAATCACCCACCACCAGACCGGTTTCACGAGCAACGCCTTGGGACGCGTGAGCGCGCGAGAGCTGAAGCAAAACGGACAATGGATGGGGAATGCGCGACGAGAGGAAAGTGAACGGTGGGTTTATTGTGATGAAGTGGTCGCGAAGTGCGTACAGGAGCAGCGGTTGTACGGATGTTCGCCGGTTGAGTGGCTCTTTCGTGGGGTTAAACCGTACCCTAAGGTTTTAGGTTTATTTCATTCCTGAATGAACATTGCTCCGTCATGTGGTGGCACGACCATCTCCAGTTCATCCGGGACCTCTTCCCCAAGCCCCACACAATCTGCTCTGGTAACAAAAGCCGCGTTTTCGGGGATTCTGACCAGTATTCAAGTAACCCACGCGAGGAGCCTGCGAAGGTCCCGTGGAAGCGGCTTACGCGGCTTATCACTAAAGCACGTGGGATCGCCTCATAACTGCGTCATTCCGCTCCCAAGGAGAAAAAATCGAAGTATAACACAAGTAAGTCTCAGGTTCTGTCGTAAATCTAATAAACTGTTCATGAATGTGGAGATGTCTGCTTGGTGCTGGATACAAACCCAAGCTGTTTAGGAGGCTCAGAGCTGTTCTTCGCGTGAATTTTCACTGAATTTGTCCTCAGCCATCAGTGAAAAGCTTCACCCAGCACTATGGTGCAATGTGAAGTAAAACACGACTGAGACAAGCTGATTATTCGAAATAACTCACATGAATGTATACACGCATATCGTTCCGCGTGCATACCGAGAACATGTGATTCGCATGCCTGCCAGACGTGGGGATCACATTTGCACATGTAGTAGTGTGCAAAGGTGCTTACTATTAGTGGTGGAGAATTCGGTTACCATGCGCAAGTGAGGCCAGGTGCACCGCTTCAGACCCAAGGACCTGAGGCTATGTCGGCTGCACTTACTCTCATCCGGGTTTCATGCACATGTATATGTAGTCAACGATGTCATGTAATACACTTGTGTTTGGCTGTGAAATATCGAGCACAGCTCAGCTAGCACAGTGGGGGATCAGCGCAGCGCCCCCAGGAATTAGTGCACAGCCGAGGACTGTTTTCCCATTGATTTAACGCTTAACTTGAGCCGTACATCAACAAAAGTGTTAATGTACATGTACACCCGGAAGTGATAATCCCCTGGTGAACCTGACCTCTCGAAAAAATCCGCATTTGACTATATTCTAACCACAGATAAGCCATGCACTAAATCGTTTTATGCACGCGTGATATTAAAGATTTAATTTATTGAACCCGTCTTCGGATCGTTCATTAATTAAATGGTTAATGTCACTCATGTATAAAACTATATTAAACTTGGGATCGTCACAGCGTTGGTCGGCCTTATAGCAAATTCTGACATAGGTGGGTACGCATTGCTTGCGATTGATATGAAATGATACCCGAGAAAATAATGGAATAAATAAAAAAAACATTTCCTTTCTACAAAGCCATGCGATTATCTCCCGATCGTTGACGGCATATTAAAAAAGTCAGACAACCTTTATTCTGGTATGCTACTTTTCATACATGGTGTAAATGAGAGTAGACTACATTTAATCACATACCTACGTAAAAATTGCGTAGTTTTAACCTTCCATTGTCGCATCATTAACATTATATGAGGTTAAAAATAGTTTGGTCGATTTCATCTACGTACTGGCATCCCTAAACGGTTCAAAGGATTAATTATATCCCTCAAGCCAACAGTTCACCGCATAGCTGAGGTAATCTATAATCCAGTCGTCAAGGCGGCACACTATACCACGCCAATTAAACTTAATTCCCTCGTCATTCAAACTGAGAGCCGACCCATCCAAACCTCTTCCGCGTTGTGCACTATTCACGCTTGTCTGAGACAGGTTTGGCGGTGCGTCCTCCGAGTCTCAGGGACAGGGAGACTGATGACACCCTACCTCGCCGCCGGGGGCGGCCGTAGGAGATGGCCGAGGCAGTAAAGGTCCCAGGCTTGGCCTGGGAGCGCGTCCTCCTGAACCGTTTCCATTGTCATCGGTCAGACACACCTCACCACCGAGACGCATTAGACCCAAGGCGTGCGGGAATGCGGCGTTGATAGCTGCTGCAGATCCATGACCAAGCCTAGAGGTCGAGACACACACGCCGCCCACCGCAAGGTCGTCATTGACGCAGCGATGATACCTAGCTTCATGGCCAGGCCATTCAGCTGAGTCTCGCACATACGATGGCGACGACGACACGCTGACACACGTTGACACACGTTGACACACGCTGACACACGCTGACACACGCTGACACACGTTGACACACGTTGACACACATTGGCACACGTTGTAGCACCTGGCTACATGGCCAGACAGTAGTATTCAGCCCAGACGTACACCTACGACGGCACTATACAGCGGTGACACGCCCACGGCACTTCGTTGGCACGTCGGGGACACGAGCCATTTGTCTGCGCGTCCCCTCGCTGACATCCAGCTGTGTCCACCCGCTCCTGACGTCCCATCCCTCCATGGACGCCTCATCCGCCCCCTCCCCTACCGTCCGCCCCGCCCCGCATTGTCCATTGTCGGCAGGACAGCACAGTTGGTAGGGCGGGGTACGTATATGCCTGTATAGGCCTGCCCGTGACATCATGGCAGCCACAGGCCAGTTGTCGGACGCTAGGGCGTGGTATGGTGTGGTCACGCGGAGTGACTGCCGGGTTGATGGAGGTGTCACCAGGCAGCCAGGTCGGTGTGTTTGTCTCGTGTTTGTTTGTTTGTTTGTTTGTTTGTTTGTTTGTTTGTTTATTAGGTCGTCAGAGCGAGTGTTGCTGGGGTGTTGAGGCGGGGTGACTACGTCGGCAGTTCTGCTCTCAGGTGTGCGGTCTCTGTGGTCGGGTAACGCGGGACCGGCCTGCACAGGAGGTGGTCCTGGTAACTGTCGGCTGGGCACGTGAGCCGTGTGCTGATGGGAAGAGCTACTGGAAGCGCGATCCCGGGAACTGGGCAGTCAGGGAACTCCCCCCAACACTTCGCAGCGGTGTACAGATTCGATCCCGAGAACTGGGCAGTCAGGGAACTCCCCCCAACACTTAGCAGCGGTGTACAGCTCCGTGTGAAGTTCCTGATTGTTGCCGTCATACAAACATCCATTACTAGATATGTTCGTTGATATAGCCACCCACTCGGAGCATTCGTGATTCGGACTACATTATTACAATATAGTCAACCAATCAAGAGGAATGTTGAACAACTTGTTTAACCCGCACCCCGCTGCGGTCTCCAACCGAATGCGCCCCGCGGAGGGAGGGGGTAAATTTTGTCCCCCTCTTATCTCCCTCAAACATCCGAGATAGACTTTTCGAAGAGAATGCTATTTTCTTTCTTTTGACTATTTTGTACGCAATGTGCTTCAAAACTCGATGTATTATGAGCGATCAAACATTGGTCGATTTTGAACCCAAAATAGCGTGACATGTCAATAAAACGGGTTAAAGGTTTGTAGTTTTGCGAAGTTTGGATATTCGAACCTGGGAATCCTGGTTGGTCGATCCAGCCGGGAGATTGGATACCTGTGCGAAGAGCCCTTGCGGCCTAAAGCCTCAATGACAAAACAAAAATAACGTCAATTGACTATGCATCACTCGCGGCTTATTCACATAGCTCGTATCATTGACGCCCAGGACGCTGCGTATTTGGTTGATCGGTGACATGCATAGTCATACCTCAGAAAAAGTACTGTCTTTCAATGGATGCATTATTTTTCACCCTTCGACAATACCTTGGTTGATTGATGCCATGCGGTATCGTATGACAGCTGGGGGTGTCAAATTGGCGATTTTCTGCCGAAAATGTCACCAGAAATGCCGACAAAACAGCCGCCATGCAGCGCCAAAGAAGCATCACAGTCTGAGAAGAATCAGCGCCGGCGATAGGCGAACAACCCGTCCAAAGTGCTGCGATAAGCCCACATGGTCGCCGGACGCATTGTGTTCTGTCCTTCCCTCATCTCAGACGCACAAAAACCCACATCTGAATCGCCGCACTAGGAGTGAAAGTCCATTATGCAACAGACATAGAGGATTTATAGATTTGTAGTCGAGCTAAATCACCAGCCTCCGATAGGGAGATGGGATCTGTGGCGGTCCGAAATGGGGAGAAGAGAGGTCAGGGTTGGCTCGCTTCATGACCGTAGCCTCGGCAGGCTTTTTGCGGTCCCGTGCGGTGTCTAAGCCGCGCAGTTCGTGTCGGTCGGCTGATCCCCGGCCTCAAGCTTAGCGGCCCCCAGCGGCGTCTCATAAAGTGAGTGGCGTTTACCACCGACCAAAATCCCACACAAGACGCGTTTATGTTTTAAGAACTGACAAGGCTCCAGGCAACCTGGCAATGATTCCGCCAAGCAGCCAACTAGTGTCAAGTATATGTCGAACATTTTTCGTATACGACTTTAGGATATGACAGTTCTAAGTCTCAGCGATCGACACTTTGTCATGCGACTGCGACGGGTACCGTTCCTCGCATTGGTACGCCACACCGCCCGTGCACACTCATGACGTCATCGGTGCTGAAATGTGACGCCGCTGGAGCCCTCGATGAACTGTTGATGGCTATCGCGGCATGAGTGGCGGACCGTCGACGGCAGCGGAGGGTGGGCTCGCCTTGCAGGTCGGCTGGGGTCGTTACACAACTGGCCTCTGATAGTCACGCTCATGGCCTCACTTTATGCCGAGCCTCAATGTCTTGGGAGGCTAAACGGGATCAAAAGTGTAATAGGACCATGCATGAGAGCGGAGATAGATGGGCTTTGCGCAACGATGCGAAATGACCCTACTCACGCCCACGTGGCTTCATAGAGTGAGTTATTTTTTTTGTCGGCCCAAATATATGTATAGCTGTAGTTGACAACTATGTACTTACAAGAACATTGTGTAAGTACGAAGCCTTATAACTTCTCAAACTATGTATACAATTCACGGTTAATTTTCAGTGGTGCTTACTGTTTCTGCCTAGTCGGTACTTACTTTACTTCTATCATTCTTAAAATACTTTATTTAGAATGTGGTGTAGTTTCAGCGGAATTATAGTCATATTCATTATTGTACGCAATAGCAGATAACTAGAAAATAGTAATAATTTGCCGCTAATATTTGATGCCACCGTTTTAAGTGGCACGAGATTGTCACAAATAGTACAATTTAACAATTAAGTTTTTGGCTGTTGCTTTCGGCTCTTCCTGCCTTTCACGACTGTTCCCCGCTGTCCCTCTCTTCTCTCCATCTCTCCTCCTGAAACTCATGGATTCTCTCCATCACCTCTTCTCTCCTCTTCTCTCCTCTTCTCTCTCCTTTGAAGTCAGCGGAGCACAGGTCGGCCAATTTAGTAGGCATTGTTTCATCTGTGACTGCATCTAATTGCATTGCAATTTGCATCGATTAACTGGTAGACATTGTACGAAAAGAATACCTTGCATGGGCCATTGGGCCACCCATTGCAATTCACGATATCAATTCAACAGCGTTATTATCTAGCAATTTGATCGTGACCGGTGCCCCGTTAGCGATCGATTATGCCACCTTTGTCGCCTGGACGTTGATTCGGTGTCTGAGCACCGGTCGCTCAGTGGCCTTGGTCCCCGCGCATGGACAACAGTGAACTGTACACGGCACGTCACGGCACGTCACGGCAGGGCACGTCTGGCGCCGGCCGTGTTCCGCTTCAACGGCACGGCTTGGGGTCGGTAGCCGGCCAGAACAGAGCTCTGTCGGCCCACGTGGCCAATGGACCGCGTCAAGGCGTCGCTGGGGAAGGAGCTGAGGCAAGGTGGTGGGAAGTAGGGTATGGGGAGGAAACTTAACATCCCGGCCTGCTAATCATTGTGTACTGTTGCTAATTACCTATATTGAGCACCATTGGCGACTTTGTAACGCACGCCACAGGAGCATATAACTGAGATGGTTCTGTAATCTGTATTCTTTGTTCTTTTGATTTATGCTGAATTATTCATAGGTATAAGCACTTATCAGCCGGAGAGCGCTAAGTGATGCATTTCAAGGTAGCAGGCACAGTTATTTCTGCACCAATAGTGCTTTACTGGCCAAGTTACCTCAACTTTCATATTTCTGAAGCATAAAACTGCATTAGTGCATTAGCTCCGGCTCCGGCCATGGGCTGGTTTGGTGTAATTATCCCTGACCGAGAGCCTGCCGCCGGCTCCCTCTGCTACTGAGCCGTTTGTCGGCACCAGACTGGCATAAATCCCGAGGGACTGTACCGCAATGCTGAACCTTATTACCTTCAGTTCCAGATCATGTTCACCCAGTGTTCATCTTCGCCTGAGCTATCTTGACGGTAACCACATGCCGACCTTGCTTTCATACTCCGGGTTCTTCCTACAACGCCATAGCTTCCAAGATGTTGTCTAAAGCTCCGTACATTCTCTTTACTTTATGAAAACCAGTGTATTCGACAAACTTGTAAAAATCCGAAACCTTCTTCGAGTTTTATGGTTAACATAAACTAGCCTTTTAAGCAAACCTCTTCATTTCCAGCTATGATCCCGGTTTGTATAGTACTTCACGTTCCAGAATCCCATAGCTTCCGACATTTCATCGTGCATTGGCCGATTTCCCCCTCCGCTCGAGCCAAAATTAGTCTCACGTGCTGGTCCCGTTGCGGGAGCCGCACTCCTCCCTGTTCGACCCGGCTGGACGGAGGCTCTGATTGGCAGGATAATTCATCTGCATGCTGCTGACGTGTCTATCAGCTACGTGCCGCGCTAGACCGAGACGGGGGAGGGGGTGTTAACCTGGTCCACCGAACAAGCATACTGCTGCCGGGTCGTTATTGGCTTGTTAGTGGGTCGTCAGCGGGTGGTCATTGGTTGGTTGCTGTCTTCTCAAAAGCTCATTATTGGTTCAGTAATGTCTTTTCAGTGGTTGGTCAATATATTGTCAGAAGTTGGGCAGTGCAGCTCCGTTGCTGATCAATTCCCTGTCAGCGGTTGTTCACTTTCAGTGGCTCGACAGTGCCTCGTCGATAACTTGTCTGTAAATCGTCTGACGCTTGTCAGAACCTCATAAGAACACCGCACCCGTGTCCTGGCGGGGCATCGCCAGTGTCTCTCTGACCCGTTATTAGTTACATGAATAGATATTTAAACGTAAGTCCGTATCACAAGCCTCCCAGCTCCGGCCGCGGGGGACGGGCGGGCGTGAACAGAAGACGTCATGTGCCGAGGTCACCGGACCGCTGCTGGTGGGGAGCGGGGTCGGAGGTCACGGCAGCGACCCGCCGCCCCTGGAGCGTGGCGGATGCGATCCATGTAACCCGCAGGGAGCTAATACCGCCACCTCCACCCCTCCGGCCGCCTCCGCCCTCTCCTCTCTCCGCTCTCCTCCCCTCTCCTCTGTTCTCTCCTCACTCCCACGTCCCTCCCTTTCCTCATTCCGCCATTCCACTCCTCCTCCCCCTCACACTCTTCCTAACTCCCCTCCTCTCTCCCAGCAGCGGCGGCTACCGAGTAGGACTTACACAAGCGAAGAGTGACAGCGTCAGTTGGAGAGCCGGTTATTTGTGCCCTGAGCTCCGTCCTGCACCGTTGGCGGTGGTGCGGTGTGGCGGCTTGCACCAGTGCAACACGGTTCACGTCTTAACGGTGTCGACTGTGGAACGGGATGAGCTTACTGGATGTCATCAGGCGCGATCGGCCGCTGTTGCTGAGCGCCCGGGGAAAACCGAGTTCATTTCGATCAGCTGCGGAGTGGGGATTGGACGAGTCCAGGTGAACTAGGGGGAGGGAAGGGGAGGGGAGGAAGGAGAGGGAGGGGAGGGGGAGGAGGAGGGAGGGGAGGAAGGAGAGGGAGGGTAGGGGGAGGGGGAGGGAAGGGGAGGGCAGGAAGGAGAGAGAGGGGAGGGGAGAGGAGGGGGAGAGAGAGAGAGGGAGACTGTAAGAGGGAACATGACATCGGGTAATAGCAGGCTGCTGTCCCCGGCTCAGGAGGGGTCTTGGGACATAAATTCGTCTTCGGCCGTGCCTACGGGGGTGAAAGTTCACCAGCTGGAGATGGGGCTCACCGCGCATGTCAGCAGGTCGGCTGTGGGTGCATCAGGTTCGTATAAGAAAACAAAATGTCGAACTGCATTTTGAGCAACGAAGCGCAACGATTTTTGGGTTAGTTATGTTCGGAAGCCAACCTTCAGCTTCGATTACATTATCATTATTTACTTAAGACACGTACGAGTGTGATAATCGTTAAGCGAAACCTTATCGTATTTGATCGGTTTTTCGTCATTCGATTGAGGTTTGAATTAGCTTACAGAATGCCATTCCAGGTGTCAGTGTCTTGTGCCGGCTATGACTTTAAAAAGGATCACGGATACTTTTTCATGATGGACGAGGCATAAGCTGTTGTGTCATGGCAAACAGGGCGAGCTATCCATCTATCCCATCTCAACCTTCATGACTTACAAATCCCCCAGTACACCCATCTAAATCACAACTGAAAGCGAAATTTCCCAGCCAGTTTCCCAACGCTGTGAACCACAACGCTTCGTTTTCCTGGAATCTTCTGTTTAGCATTCCTGTTCTGACAGCCCCGACAGGACTGGTCTGTAATTTTAGCGAGCTCGACACGTCCCCTCTTGCGGCGTCTTTTGGGACAGTTATCCGAGTATTGTAGACACCCGAGCAGCGTAAATCGGTGTAGGATTGGATGTCGAACCGGCATTGTAGCGCTTTGGTGGATGTCAGAGCGACCTTGCTCCTTGCTCTACGAGGGCGCGGCCTCGCTGACCTTGCCGACCTCGGGAGGGGACGGGGAGGAGACCGGGGGAGGGGGGGGGGGGCTCATCCGCCGAGACCAGCCGGAGGGCAGTTGAACCGTTCCAACATAAGTTAGTAGCCAGAATCACGGCCATAGAGGCGTGGAAGTGAACTGCGGTTTGGATGGCGTAACTTGTATGGAGATGTCTCACTTACGGGAGAGGCTAATGATGGGGTGCGGGTGATTTAGGGCGGGCAAACTGGATGAAAACCGAGAATGAATGCATCTTTGTTTAACCCTCGCCAGTGTAGGGAAAAACTGCGTCGTCTCCATGTAGGGGAGATGCAACCCCTGCCGATTCGCCTCTAATTGAACTAGAGTTTTGCCGTAAAGACGAGCTTATTGCTCGCGACGAGAGGAAGCTGATGATACCCGATTTTTCGGTCCTCGGTCTTTGGTGACCTCTGAGGTCAGGTCAATTACCCAAAGTCCCCGAATCCCGTTTTTGCCGATAGAATGAGTTCTATACGAGACAGAGCCATGCTCTTAAGACCAAGACGTTCGTTTTGACCGATAGTATGCGTTTCGATACATCCCAGGTCTCAATTGGCCTTTATTTCTACCCAAAGATCGAAGGTCAACTTCGGTCATCTGAGGTCAGTGACCTCCGTTGACCTTTTGGGGATCGTTACCTCATTGGAAACCATGAAAGTCACATGGTAACACCTATTTACATACTCCTGAACATAAATAATCAGGAAACACAAGAGTTTAAGCATCGATAAGTCACAGAACGCTATTCGCGCTTGACATGACCTTGAGAAAAGGTTACAGTTGATGGGTCATCGGGGTCACGGTTTCATGTTTTTCATGGTAGGTTTTAAGTTTTTTCGATTGGTAGGGTACCGAATATCTCGTCGCGATCCACCGGTTTTTACGCGAGCTATTCCCGAAAAACTTAGGAGGGATGGCAACTACTTTCCTTACACTGAGGAGGGTTAAGTGGACTCAGTGATGATCCTCTCCTTATATGAGTGGTTTCAAACTTTTTGTTGATGCAAGCACGCAGAAAGGTACATATGTTTTGTTGAAATACGACATGAAATGCAGGGCATCGGTTGTATCTATTTCGGTGCCATTTACAAGAAATGGTGTTTTCAATCTCCTTGCAGTCATGTAATCCAGTTTTTAATTGTACTACATGAAATTGTTAAATCCTACAGTCAGACTTGGTGGGGATGGGGACTAATTTTGACTCTTCGTCCCTGATAGCAGCACTAACTTCTAGATATATCAAGAATGAAACAACAGTAGGTTAAGCAGTGTGTACTTCTTCACTATTTGCATTTTACTTCAATACCAGCGATGAATGTCGGAATCAAAACGCCTTGATTTGACCATTAAATGCAACATATGCAAGTGTTTCAGGTTAATGCCTGAAAGTAAGTGCTTTTATTTTTACCACTCTCCAGATTGTTTCGTGGAAGGTCACCGCATGCATAAACATCCTTTGTAGAGCCCTGCCTGGCGCTCAAATCATGACTAAACCCCACTAATTTACGCGATACACTTGACGCGAAACATATGCCATCCGGTTCGTGCACTACAATGCTTTATCTTTCAAGCATGAGACGCGTTTTGGCCTCGGCAGCTCACGACGTAAGAACACTACTCCACGGACACCAGTGTCACACCTTGTCGGTCCAGTGACGTATCCCGGCTGCTAACTACGCCACAAGACCTTGTCGGTCCAGTGACGTATCCCGGCTGCTAACTACGCCACAAGACCTTGTCGGTCCAGTGACGTACCCCGGCTGCTAACTACGTCACAAGACCTTGTCGGTCCAGTGACGTATCCCGGCTGCTAACTACGGCACAAGACCTTGCCGGTCCAGTGACGTATCCCGGCTGCTAACTACGTCACAAGACCTTGTCGGTCCAGTGACGTGTCCCGGCTGCTAACTACGTCACAAGACCTTGTCGGTCCAGTGATGTATTCAGGCTGCTAACTACGGCACAAGACCTTGTCGGTCCAGTGACGTATTCAGGCTGCTAACTACGTCACAAGACCTTGTCGGTCCAGTGATGTACCCCGGCTGCTAACTACATCACAAGACCTTGTCGGTCCAGTGACGTATCCCGGCTGCTAACTACGTCACAAGACCTTGTCGGTCCAGTGACGTATCCCGGCTGCTAACTACGGCACAAGACGGGTCTTCATGCCGGCCTCCGCCAATGTCATGGCTTCGTTGAACAATGCACATGTACTGGCAAACACGGACGAAGAGAACACTGAGGGCTAAGGGCACAACAGCCAGGTCGCCACACTTCAACCCTGGGCCAGCTCGAGTGGTGAAGGCGACGCTGGCGTTGGTAGATGAGCGCTCACAGCCAGCCGCATTACTGCCTGATTCGGAGCACACAACACAGCCACCCGGATCCTGTTGAGACAGCCGAAGTGCGCTCTGTCATTATCTCAGAATGGAAATAATGCGGCTTTGCAGGCTCTCACGCCCCCTGCCCTCGGCTGGCAACCGTTGCCAGGCTGCTCCACCGCACACAGACACACCCCAGCTCGACCAGAGATCAGAAGATGTCGAGGGGCACCTTTCAGTTTTTACCATCAAAAGAAAAGCATATGAGGCATATATTAATTTTCCTCAAGTTTTCCTGGACTGCACTCGCGATTGCTCCTGATTCGAAGGTTGCCGGTGTGTTTTTGTAGCGTTAATTCAATGTTTTACAATAGCGGAGTAACCAATTGTGTGGTAACAAATGTGCACAGGTAATTGTGGAGCAGGTTTGGTCAACCTGTTATCTATCATGCCTGGCTCAATGTAGACGAGTATGGGGCGTCGCCGAGTGTGCCGCCCATGCCCTGGGTGCCAGTAGGGCGTGCCCACTGCCCACGACCGGTGACAGAGACAGGTGTCCTGGACCATCGGGTCGCCTCGAAAGGCATGCGACCCCATTAACGTAACTGATACAGCGAGTCCGGTGTTCGTCCAGGGGCGGTTGCATCCTCAGCGGACAGCCAATGTCAGGCAGCGATATCTATATCGAGCATCTACGTCGACAAAAAACAGACGGCAACTATTTTATTTCACTCTCCTCGTTATGACAAACTTTGTTAGCATTCATATCATGGTTTGCAAACACACAACATAATGAATGCCTTGATTTAACTGGAATCCGCTTCTCCACCCCTGCCTGCCTTAGCGTCCTTAGGAGCGGCAGTCAACATCTTTATCTCCCAGCGGGGAGGAGTTCACTCCCCCTCCCCCGTATCGCTAGGGTACATCGGGACACTCCAGGACCAGCTCTGGTTAGTCAATGAAGCGCTGGGGTGTGTTTAACTGCAGCGGCAGACGGCGTAGCTTATTGTTATTCTGCCTAGCGCACGGATAGCAAGTCTGACACGGGGCAGCTTCACTACCGAGTATGGAGCCGGCATTGAGCTGTTTGAACGTGAGCTTGTAATTGTCGATAGATAAGCTATTATGCGCGTTGCAAACCGAGGCTCTTGGACAGGTGCCCACTGCCCAAAGTTGGAAGAGACTGGTAGACATCAGGCCATAATTGATGGTACCCTTGCGGTTCTTGGTGGTAGGTTCTACGAGAATGAATATTTGATAAAATGAATGATATAATTATAAATGAACACTGGAAACTAAATAAAAATTATTGCTTCGTAGATTCATTTTTTTTTTTTTGTGTTGTCGGTGCCTACTCATAGGCTGTCGTTAAGTCTTTTTGATTTACGCCCTGACACAACATCGCGTGCCTTCATTCCAACGGCCTTTCAGACGACCCAAAGCATGCAGTAAAAAAACACACCGTAACTCAAAAATCACTGGACTTGTTTGGTGCGGCGGCGGCACGCCACTAGCACCAAGCGCAAACAGTTTAGCCGCGTGCACGTGCACGTGCTCGTGCAGTGGCGCGAGGCGCCTCCGGCGTTGCCTCTCACAGCATCGTGCTGAGCTGATGAGCGGGGAGGTCGGCACTCGAGTCTCCCCGGCCGCGCCAGTTGCTCTGGGTGAGGAGCAGGGTCACGATCTTGTGACCCGGCCGGGTACCCCGACCTTGCTCGCGTCTGCCCCGCCTGGCCGCTCCCGGCGCCGTTAATGTGCTCTGGGGACAGAGGCTCTGCCCGCCGGTATCCTCTTCAGACGGCCAGCAATGAGCAACGAGGAGTGAGCTCCAGCGAAGCGATGATTCGCGCAGCTTGTGCTCGGGTACCGAAGAGCGCCTCGTCATTTCCCGGTGCCGTTATGGGTAGCTAATTGGTGAAAGGGTGAAGAAGATGGATTGAGTCGCGGCGCTTTGCGCGGGGCGTACAGGGTTGAAAGACAGCTGAAATTAGAATACGCTTGCAGTGTGGAGAGGAGATGGGTGCGTGTTAGATGAGCGGACGTGGATCCTTGCAGAAATTCGAGCAAAACCTATCGACGTTGGCACGCACCGAGGCACTTCAGGGCCGGTTATTGCGTACTTAGGACGTCAGCAGCGTGGGAAGCAACTTCAGACAATATCCGGCAGAGTCGCGCAACAAGGACTGAAGAACAAAGGTCATTAGCGAATTATCTGAAATTGACAAGAGTCAAAAAACTTTAATGGCGAAATACTAATCGACTTTACAAAAAACTACATTGCTTTGGCTATATACTCCAACGCCAAGGACCATGACTGACGACCCTTTCGTGCGTGCGATTCTGAGATTCCGTGAGCCGACAAAGTGACTCTAGTCGTTTCCGCACGCCTTGCTGGGCTGTTTCTGGCCGGATGAAGATGGCCGTCTCGACCATAACAATGACGAGCGGTGCGCCGGGGGCCACACCTCGTCCTTGCCTTGGGGCACGGCGCGGTGGGGCTGCCTTGTGGGCGCGCGCTCCAGCACATGTTGTCACGATAGAGCCTCATAACCGTCGGCAGCCACAAGGTCGGCTCTCACCGGCGGCCGAGCCGGCGGCCCGAGCTGCCGCCGGAGCTGCCGACCGGCACGGCACTGACACGTGGCAGGAAGCCGCCGGGCAGCAGCTGCGGCAGCTGCGGCAGCTGCCGAGCTGGGCAGCCATCGCCACAGCCAGCGGCACGTCGCCGCCATGGCTGCGGCAGCTGCGGCGTGTCCTCGCTGATCTTTTCTCTCCTACCCTGCTGTAGTGACTGGTTGAGTGGTGCATAAGCAGGCATGTTTTGCTTTGTAAGGGCTGACGTATGACCGGGTTGCCCACGACTGATGCATTGGTTATCCTTGGTGAAGCGGAGCTTGAAGTTTTCTCGTTGCGCTTAAGCCTACCAGCATGCACTCACGTGTTACCGTGAGTTTTTCGTTATGGTCGAGTTCGCCCGGCTGCCAATGTGGTTGACATTATGAATATGACATTATACGGCCACATGTCAATGGACATGTTGACTGACCTTAGCCAGCTGCATTCTCTGGACAACTTAGCGATTGGTATTACATCATTTATCCGCTACCTTGCAGGGTGATGCTGCAATTGCAATAGTGGCGGTTGAACGTTGCTCAGCTGAAACTTGTGGAACCAATCTGAAAACTTACAAATCTGTGTTGCATGCGTTATTGCGCAATATGGACATGCTATTGAATCAGCGGAAGCAATCAACGTACTATTGGTCTCATTTTGAATCGTCGAACCATGAACAGATTCGTGATATAAAGGCACAGTTTAGCGGAGGAAAAACACGAAGTAATGATATGTGTTTATGCATTATGGAAGGCAAACACAGCAACCGCATCATTCACCTTCTGACCAAGGAGTTATGAACTGATCAATTGCAAAGAAAAGTGCTTGATGTCTGATGAGCACACTTTCCTTGCGGTCTAGAAAGCCCTAACATTAGCCAGTGAGAAACGAGAACGAGCAGCGGTTGCATGCTTCGCTTAACCAGTTCAATTTCACGCTTCGGTGGGCGCGCGATATATAATAATGTATTCTCGCTTGGTAAGTACCAGGCCCTGCCTACGGGCGTGTCCAGCATGTACATATTACCTATTTTTTAGAACCCTACTATCCCTGGACATATATGTAAATGGATCAGGTTGCATACAAAACTTGCTCAACTAGCGAGTAGTGCTTCTCGTCGTGGAACATTGTCTGACGCACACAGTTTGCTGATGTGTTTACCTTCAATTAGGCTGAGCTGTTAGTTCAAACATCACAGAATGACAATCATTCCGATGGCCCCCGAGCGGGTGGTGAATTCTTCAATGCTTCTAGGTCGCATGTCAATCGCATGACATCGCGCAAGGCTACCAACAGCACACACGTCGTCACATGCTGTCAACGCTTGTTGGGCTGCCAGTGAAAATGACGTGAAGTGCACGTTATGCCTGGATTGCGCCACCGGAGGAGCGTTGCAGAATTACTCAGCATCGGGCGTCCCGCATCATTCATCGCGATGCACCGCCTTTACGGCTCAACAATCGCCTCTTGACCTCACCATTTAAGTATTCGGACATGGTTTGCAACGCCATCTGTTTGAGGCATTATTGCTCAGGCTTGCAGTGGATGGCTTGTCGAGACTGGGACTGGATGAGGGCTGGGGTCTGGGACTGAACGAAGACTGGACCGGTACTGGAGCGGGAATAGCTCGGGATCAGAACTTGACCGGGAGGGACCGGGGTGGACGGGACGGACTGGAACCGTACTGGGAGGGACCGGGCTGGACGGCACCTCTCACCGGCCGTGCTCAGCTCCGCGCCGTCACCACCGGACGGGTTCGGACCGTCACCTCCAAGGTGATCCGGCCGCCAGCTGTCTGCCGTTCAGCTGATTAACACCGGCAAGGGAGGGGACCGGGTGGTCGTCCCTCTGGGGTCATCCCCTCTGGCCGGTCCGACTACCCTAGTGACCAGGCAGACCCCGGCAGGTACGGGTTAATACCGGCCAGGGAGGGGGCCGGGTGGTCGTCCCTCTGGGGTCATCCCCTCTGGCCGGTCTGACTACCCTGGTGACCAGACAGACCCCGGCAGGTACGGGTTAATACCGGCCAGGGAGGGGGCTGGGTGGTCGTCCCTCTGGGGTCATCCCCTCTGGCCGGTCTGAACAGACAGACCCCGGCAGGCTGGTGGATCGCTCCAGGGCGTCCCCGCCTGACCTTCCGACCTCTCACCCGGACACACCCGGAGGGCAATTGTGATACCAGGGAATTGTCGCTTCCTGGCACCCATTACGATCAATTGTGGGCGAAACTTATGTATGATTGGATATATACTCCTCTGCCTTCGATGTGGAACTTTCCCCGCTATTGGCACCACTCAGGTGGCTATTATATGGTCATTATCTGTCATTTTGGAATAATCTCCGCCTCAAAAGTTCAAAGGAAAATATGATCAAAGCTGTTTTACTTTTACGACACCGTGAGCAGCATGTCATAACACTGCACTCACCAACAATACTTGTAAGTGCATACCTACTATCAGTCTCATGACTTTCGAATGGATCGCCATACGCGACAAGGCCTCTGGAGGCCATCGGACTGAGTAACTATTATTTCACAACGTTCTCCGCTCGCCATTCCGCCAACGCGGAAACGACTTGGATCAAGGCTGCGCTAAATCCGGATTTTACCACTGCATTATAGCGGCAATCGACCCTCGTTACGACACTCAACTTCAAACCTACCATCGAAAGGTATCTCAGAGCCGACTGGGCTCTCAGAGCAACCGGTCTCGTCTCGGCTCAACAGGCTCGACAGACTCGCCAGACTCGGCTGACTCAATATAATCGATTGAGGCGACCTTAGACAGACTACAGACTCGACATGCCTACTTTATCGCCTGGTCTGCGCCGCCGGTTGAGAGGCAAAGTGACCGGTGCTAGCCGCTGCTGTGGTCAGATACCGACAAAAAGTGTTGACCAACAGAGAAAACAGTTGCCTGTCCAACATTTTTCCAACACCTCCGACAGTATGACACTAACAAGACAAACTTCCACCCCACGGAGCGAAGAGAAGGGGCCCGATGTGTGCTGAGGTGATTGTGCCTCGCCGCTGCTGGCGCGGGCCAAGACAGATGTGGTTGTTCTCTGGCTAAGCGTATGAGGGTGCGTCTCACGATTGTACTGTTGGGATGGATGCAGCTCCCGCCCATGTGCGGGTGCGGGTGGGCCTATCTACGCGATAATACCACCCCCGCGCAACCACGCACCCGCCGCCTCGCCGATTGAGGCGCACCATGCGCCCTGCTCCTCCTTGACCTCGATGAAGGGGTGTGCGAGGCTCACGGTGGGTCGAGTCTCCTTTCGAAACCGGTGCGGCGCCGGTCGCGCAGGTCGTCTTCTGGGGCGCGGGGTCACGACACGACGAAGTACAGCACAGTGAGCGACCGGCCGCGACCGCCGCGGTCGGCGGCAGAGCAGGGGGCGGTCACGAGCCTGGCTCGCAGGCCGAGGGGCGGAGAGGGGGCGGGGCAGAGGAGGGGGGGGGGGGTGGACGTGGCAGGAAAGATATACATGTAGCTAGTAGTGGGGAGGGGAGGCGGGGGAGACATGCATGTAACCGTCAGGGAGAGAGAAGGGGACAGGACACACCAGACTGGGGAGTTTACGAGGGGCGCAGCGGAGGGCCGCTCTGCAGCGCGGTAGGCTGGACAGGATCCAAGGGGGGGGGGGGGCGTGAGGGGATGGGTCTCGGTCAGTGTTGTCGATGCTACGCTTTCTCTGAGTTATGCTGGGATATGTACAGGCTGCTCGCCGTATGAAGCTGTGTACGTCCGTTTGCAGTTTAAACGTCATACTCAAGTGTAGCACATCATTTGTAACACTTAACTTGAGATTGTAATCGTCGTTTCTGCTTGAATATGGTTTGAGGTTGCTGATCTACAATCAAAGACTCATTACTTCTAAGATTAGGATGTTCAACAAATACATATCACATCAAAGATTAGGATGATCAATGATTAGGTCGAAGTGCCCCATGTAATCGAAGCTTATGGATATAACCACGAACTTGCAAGAGTAGTGTGTAGCGAACGCTGACCCTCATTGGATACACAACAGCGAGATGTAAACACATAGGTACCAATTAATGGATGATAAATGAGTGTTCCCAAAATTTGATTCATAAATGATGAAATAGTTCGTCCCTGTCCCTGCCTGGAGCATCTCATTCATTTTACATGACATATCTCACCAGTAATGCAGATAACATTTGTGATTTGATATTTGATAGATGTTCAAATCAAAGTCCAACTCACAATTGACCAAGAATCGCTAATAAGCGTCCATTAGCTTCGAGTATCGCTTTTGAAAGAAGTGTGCAGACGGTAATGTCAAGAATATAGATGGATGAATCGCTATTTCAAACGGACGAGGGCTCTCCTAGAGCTTATTTACCTACAACTATCTCCACAAAAACAATAGTTATTGTTAAAACAAGTTCCCCGGCTTATTTGGCATCGCACTAATGTCCACGGAGATATTAACATCTAATCTGCATTACGACTTAACCAGCCTTGAAAACAGCTCGTGTTGCCCTTCCCACCTAATCAGCGACCACCATTCCTCAATCATACCTAACAGGTCCGCTATGCTGATCCCGCATTCCTCGCTAATATATGAGCAATACCATCCGGCACGCTGCCTAACTAAGCCGTTGTTTCCTCTGACAGATCAATCCCGACTTTCTCCGCCTAACCCCGGCTGCTCGCGGTTGGACCACTGTGCGCCACCCCTGCAGAGCACTGGTATCTGACGGGGCCGACATCTGAACAGAGTACAGCGGGACAAAAGCGAGTGTCTTGACCCACATAACGGACGAGAAGAGGAGTGTGCAAAGCCAAGGCCAGCCTCTGCTGACATATTCCGACACATTTTAACCAGTAACAACTGAAGTGGCAAAGCGTGCACGCTTTACGCAAGTGTTCGCACAATTAAACACAATATTAAAAATCATCACCAGTCGTTGTACTGTCGGTAAGATACATTTAGCCAGTCACTGAAGGGATAAATGATGATTACTCAAGCGGTTCTTATCGCTCATTCAAACCGCAATGGCTTGCGTAGGTACCTCCCAAAGTACCATTGCAAACATCCTCATGGACCCTCATGAACCTACTGCAAGCGTCCAGTCGAACGCGCCGTACCTTCCTCCACCTAGCTGTGCTATCTGGAGTTCGCCTCAGTCTAGATAACCTCACGCCTTTCGGAGGACCACCCTGGACTATAGGTGTGTCCGACTCGCGTCTGCAGGAGCAGTGTTAATGGGACCACCTGACTCTTGCAGTTCGCCCTCGGGTCGTCGACGGCTGTTGCCCCACGCGTGACTGTTGCAATGCCATTCAGAGGTTTGGAGACCTCATGTTGATGGATCGCGATAAGCAGTGCGCTTTATGGCAGACGAAGGTATGAATTGGGTAGGTGATATACATATCAACGGAGTTGAAGGGCTTAGATCTTGCCGCGAGGTTTTGGCTTTTGTTCGGACGAGTTTTGCGCTATTCTTATGTGGATCTCCTCCTTTCTCCGACCTCTTCCTCTCTCCTCCGCTCGTCTTGTCCTTCCCATCTTCTTTCCGTTTTTACTGCTTTACTGCTGCATATCTTCTCTTTTTCCTTCACATCCTTTGCCATTTTCGTCGTAAACCGCCGCACATTAAGATCTCCATTTGTCAAAGTTCTTGACAATAGCAACCGTCCGTCAAGATCGACTCGCTCTGACGATGAATGTTTACTGATTTAGGAGATTGCATATCCATTGCATCACATCACTAACCTCGAGTTTCTGTGAAAAACGAAGCTCCTTAGTCCTTTGTTTTGTTGCATCCCTTAGGCGTGGTGCAGGCATACCTCTGGTCGGCGACACTTGTATAACTTTGTGATAAGTTACCTCTTACCACATGAATCATACCATTGTCTGGGTCCTTTGACGGTAATATATTGCTAGTCTCTCAGACCCTATTCATGGGTCTAATCTGTCCAATAAATACGAAAGAACCAGTTCCCGAAAAACAACCCGCTGACGTAAACACCCACAAGAGCTCCATAAACGGCTGGGAATGTTTTTGCAAGTTTGTCATCAGTCGCGCTATTAATATTCAAACCAAGCCTCAACCCATGCTTCTTTCCATTTTGTTGTCTGTTGACATCCATCGATTGCAGCAGCCGCGCCGTGCTCGCCGCCCGGGCCGGCGGCAGCGTGAATCCGCTCTGCCCTATCGTGACCGACACTTGGTTTCGCCATCGACAGGTGTTGACTGGCCCGAACCTCGACTCCGACCACCGCTCCGCCGTTGTCGTGACCGCTGATTCTCCTTAATTACCGGCGTGGAGGCCGCAATCCCTCATGAATTCCCGCCAACGGCGCCCCCATTAAACACGATGGCCGGCCAGATTCGCGAGGAGTGCCCTCTATCATCCTGGTATTGGCGCCGTGACGAGTCGTGATACCCATGACCGGGTCATGAGCAGGTCACGAGCGGGCCACCGCTGGGCTCGGACGGTCCCGAGCGCTGATAGGTGATCAGGCGGCGACGTGGCCTTGACCCTGACCTGCTTGTAGGCCGACTCTCCCACGCCGAGCCGGCAACTGCTTCACTTTCCTCGGGGCTTGGACCGACCGGTAATGGCTTAGTTAGCTTATGTACTTTGCATTCCTGGCGTCTCGCACAATGTTAATGGATGCCGAAATGACTCGGGTGATGGAGATTATAGCGGTGATGTGCCGCAAGGGCCTTGGAATCTTTCGCCGATCCATCAGCACGTTAGGTTCGCAGCTTGACGCGCCATGGTCCACGCGGTGACCTCTCCGCTTGGTTTCAATCCACTGGAATTGATAAGCCAATCAACCTTGTTGGGGTCCAGCTATCATTCAGTAGCGTTTCCTCTTGTAGTAATGAAGTTACATAACAATTTCTATAACAGCGTCACTGAAAGACAATCTTCCCTTTTGACTTGCAAAGATAGGCCTAAGGAAAATTTGGAGCAATGACCTATCCTCGAAAAAAGTTTTTGTGCTTCCAAACATTTTCTGGTCTGATGGTGTTTATTCTGATGTTGTGGCAATAGAGCTGTTTGCCACAGTCAGTTGATGACAGGTGGGCCGATAATTACTGGTCTGTGGTGTGAAGGTGAAACGTAATGGCTGAAATTTACGTAATGAAGCAAAAACCTGCATAATTTGCTCTCACACTAACTTGATGAAGGAAAACGTCATTTGGTGAATGTCGGTATGTGAACTTGACCTTCAGCAACGCACGCACGAGACGGAAAATGTGTAAAGCATCGTGATTCAAATTATATTTACAATGACATGCTATAAGACTTATGAGAAGAGAATGATGCTCAAACTGTAGCGTAAGCCTCCGCGAACTTAAAAATGTGTCAGTTCTATAGATGTTCGGTGCACTGTTAGATTATCACAATTCACAACATCTACGATATGTGTCGTGTTGATTGCTCTGTATGCACAAGAAGGGGAACATTGTTCTTTTACAGACTGGGCAGCAGGCCAGCCGTGTACCTAATATGTTTGCTCAGTGACGGGAGCCACCTGACGGTCCTGCCTGTCGCTCCACGGAATCCGGCTCGCGTGTACAGCCCCTGCTGTCGCGAGGTCACTGGCGGGGAACGCCCTGCCACGCCCGCTGGCTGGAGGGGGGGGGGGGCGTCACACCCGGAAGATGGTCCGGGTTCAGACCACGCCCTGGGCTGGGGTGATCGAACCCCTCCCCTCCCCTCCCCTCCCCTCTCCTCTCCTCCTGAGCAGCTCCGGTCGGCTCCCCGTGATCAAGTTTAGTTTACATCCGGCCGGTGTGATTAGCGCGGTATCCCGCATGGCCCCGGCTGGTGTACACCTAGGGTCGACAGCCAATAGCAAATTAACAGTTATCTCTACCATTATGGGTAAGAAAATAAAAAACGATGCCATGCTAGTTTCCATTTGCCCAACACTTGAGTTCTTAAAATAATTAGCATATTCGAATTGTTACGGATAGGCACCACTTTTTGTCTCACTGAAGTCCTGCCGGGCATCTGGGTGGGCCAAGGCCTCCACGCCCCCGGTGGGTCTCCTCTCTCATAACTACCACCTCAGATTCCTTGAGCACCCCAATTGACCTGATTCTGACGTCCCTCCCCACCGCACCTGAGTGACCCCACTGGAGGTCCAACCCACCGTCACCGCAGGCGTAGCAGAACCTTTCCTGTAACCCCCTCCACCCCTCTCCATCTGCTAGCTGCCCTTCGTCTCTCTTACTGCTAGGTTTACACCACCAGGCGCAAACAAACAGCGTTCTTCGATAAGTGTGACGCGCCAATCGATGCCAAAACCATTCGGCGCTATTTTCATTGGTGCTCTGTGGGGCGTTTATGTTCCGCGTGCTGGTTTTGGCATACCGCCGCCGAGTAGTATCCTGCAGATTAACGTTAGCGGACGGTGATGCCCCGTGCCAGCCTCCCGGTCGTCCAGCCGGAAGGCTTTAGCCCAGCGCAGGATCCTATCTGGCGCAGGAGATCCCGTCTGATCTTATTTCCTCCGCCTGCTGCAGTCGTCTCCGCGCGGTGTACACTGTTCAGCCCTTGGCCGGGCGTAGGAAGGTGGGAGTGACCGTCTTCGCCATGCCTATCCAGGATGTAGTGTTGACGTTGAGCATGAGGTTTGATCGGACTGACCCTGTGGATGCGATATTTTAATCAAGACCTCCGGATTTGTCTCACACTGAGCTGTTTTGTATGTTGGTGTTATCTTCCATATTTGCGATGTAGTTTCCGGTTTTCTTCTGCTGCAGCATTAAAGTCGCCGCCGCGGCTAAGAAAACAGACTAACGACGTGTCAGGACGTGGTTCTCAAATGTTTCTATCAGGAATGATTTTATTGGTTATGGGCCTCTCTCCAACAATGAATATCCTTCAAATGATTACAGTATGTTTATTTTCCCCATCCAAATATGTCGGCGGTCGAGATTAATGTGAGATCCACTCCGCTTACGTAATTATAAATGCTAAATTATCTAGAGCGCTGCAAGGTGATAGTTAGGGGGATTGAAGTACAATGCTAAATGATAGCCAAGGTGCAATTGCAAACCCCTTTGGGGCACTGAATGAGCTCATCGTGCTAAACCAAGGAGATGTCCCCGTCTGACGCCTCTGGGCCCTACTACCATCTGGCCATTTGGGTCAGTGCGTTTAACACGATGGGATTTGTGTACTTTAAACACTGCTTTTGGAGTCGCAATGCCTTAGAATAATTGGTACATAGCGTGAGTTGTCAGAATTCATTTACACTGGATACGACAATGAGAGAAGGTACAATAATTTTATTGTTTATTTAGTTTTGCTTACTGTTCCTCATATTCGTGCACAAGAAGAGAACGTTCTTCGCAACTGACTCATGGTACGGAAGAGTGTCGCAAATACAAACTTTTAGTCGGTGCAAACTGTCCGGTTTACACCACGTTCTCTTCTAGGCCAATTACAAGAATGCTAAATTTCATTGTGATCCTTTGAGTTTTGGTTCCTCCCCCGTGCCTCCGAAAGTTGGTTAACCCCATCCCACAGGGTCAAAAACCAAAATATCGTACAGACCTCAGCTTGTGCTCATTCGGAAGTTTTGTTTTAAGAGGAACGATTTTTTGGGTTGTCACAGTGCTCTAAATTTAATGGTTTTTGCTCTAACGGGTCATAAACATCGACCAAGATTTCGGGTAGGGTTGACATCCGGGGAAGATGATATGCCTTTTATTCATGCATGGCAGAATTAAAACCACTATTGCGGCGGTAGGGCGGGTTGTTTCTGGACAACAATGATCCAATTTCTTTCCCCAAGGCCCCAAGGTGGATGTTTTCGTTTGGCTTACACATAGAGCTCAAAATATACTCATGTATTGAACCGGTGTTCAGCTGTCGTGACGATTATTGGATCATTTTAGGTCTAATAAGGCTTGCAGACATAACTATATGTAAATAGACACTCTCTACGACCACGCTCAACTTACATACATTTGTGCCGAAGAAGTGACTTTGTGACTTTACCCTCGCCGGCTCACTTTCAGCCTTATCAGTGCTGGAATGCAGCCAATTGAAGGCTTAGTCTGTGGTGACGGCCCTCGGAATGCCGATATCCCAAGCCGAGTCTGAACGCTTGACGCTGGATAGGTAAATAACGTTTTTGGCTCTGCTGAATCGTTTTGGACAGTTTTTGTGGTTTTGTTTACACAACCACTTTACCTCATCAGGTCAAAACACATCGGACAACAAATATATCGCACATGCCACTCTACATGCCATATGGTAAACCTTGACTGTCACATTGGTTGTGCCACTTATGTCTGTGCGGCCCGCCTGGCAAAGCCGGGACGGTTCCATCGATAACGGGAGTACCGTCCCGACTCCGGTTCCGGGTCCCGGCGTTTTGGACAGCTAGCTGCATTACTACACCTGTTATTCCCCCCTTATATTCATCGGTATTCGACCACGGGCAGGTCTATGTGATGAAGCAGGTCTGCTGTCAGGTAGACTTCACAGTGGCTAGAGGAGAGGGGGGGGGGGGGGTACAATTGAACGGCATCTGCAAATCAAAATATCCCAATGGAGCCACTTGTGCCGGTAAACACTGGGAACCGGGGTGTTTGCCTATGGCTGAG
>JARFNZ010134413.1:0-19271 GCA_031763405.1 Balanus nubilus
GCGGGGGGGGGGGGGGGGCGCCCCCCCCCCCCCACCCACGATCTCCGAAACTTCTGGACCGATTTTCAAAATGAAACGGCATTCGATAGCCCTATACACAAACTTTCATAATAGGATGTAAAATTTTATCACAAGGTCACTGATGACGTCACATGACAGGTCAAAGACCCACTTTTTGTCCGTTTTCACCGGGTGGGATTGCCGGACAAAATAGTGATATTGGACGCATAAAAACCTACTTAATCGGCATGGATCGTGTTCCTGACACTTCCAAGTACCATTATGAGCCTTTGGTAGTCATAGATCAGGTCAAGGTGAACCGAGGTTACGAGGTCAAAAAGGTCAAACTGCTTAATTTGGTCATTGGGAGCCATCAGACAATTTTAGGCCAGTTTCTCGTCGAAAACGCGAAAAATGACCATAGAACGTTATTCTCCCCCATTGAAATCGGGAAAAAATTAAAACACGGAAACTCATCGGAATTCGTTGAAATGTCCTGAAAAGTGGCATTTTTTGGCTTTCGAAAGTGCATTGTTCCGTCATTTTTGAACATATTGTTTTCAAATTTGCTACACATATTCATCAAGCTGGTTAGTTTCATATTTATTGTGTTTTTTTATTCCGATTTTTTGAAAATATGGCAAAAATAGCCATTTTTAGTTTGGCTTTCCAATTTACAAAACTTCCCAACATTTAAAAATCCGATACATCAGTTTAATGGCGCAGCCTATTCTTCATCTTTTGACACAAAGCAACTGACTTTATCTTCAAAACTATGCGAATGACAGCGTCTTCCGCAAACCCCTATTTTTGGCCTAAATTTGAAAAAAATTGCGTCACTCTGACGTCATTCCCGGACATCCTATCATGATTTTATTATTTTCCTTTTGTCAGTGTGTGTGGAATTGATGTTGAAAGAAGCATGCAATGTTTGGTGACGCTGCTAGCGTTAGTTTTGGAGACATCAGGAAAAAGGGGAGAACGGGGAGCGTTTCAGCGTCCCCCCCCCCATCGGGGCTTGGGTTAACCATATACCAAGCTTATAGACAGCCGAAAAACATTGTACTTATAACAAGAAATTCTGAATATCGGAGGGATTGAAATAAATTTAAAATAAATTTAAATTTATTGATTGGTTCGACAGTGCCTGATTGGATATTATCTTTTGCTTTTATGTATTTATTGTGTGCTTGTGTATATGTATATGTATGTGACTTTACCCGTCAATGGGCCATCCCGTGGGTGATCTACTGAATAAATGAAATAAAATTAAATTAAATTAACATAGAACAAAATGAAGTGGTCCCCAAATGTCCACCATAAACTTTGTTTAAAGTGGGACTGGGATACCTATTGTTTATCCATATTCAATACTTGATATTGCACCCGTTCGGTAAACGTATGCAACATGTATGCGCACACATAATCATGATCTCGACCGCAATACCAGCACGTTGGTCTCAGTAATTGTCCTCCAGTGCGACAGCAGAGCGACCACCAGACACCAGTCGGACTCGCGATCTACCGACGGTGATCAGAGCGTCCGACAGTGATTGAGTGGCCGGGCGGACGGTAGTACGGTAGACGTACGACTGTTTATAGGATGTCCCAGGGCGTGGCTGTGAGGAGATGAAAGCTTGAGCGCAGAGGGTTGAGCTCGTCTGTCATCAGTGATGTGGTCATGGTACCGAATCCGATGTCAGTGTTGTGTCTATGAGGGAGGATGTGGTGACAGCATTACGGGGGCCTCGAGTTATTTATGTGTAGGTATATGAATATGAAGACAGTAGCCATGCTGTTTCTTGTTAGGGACCTAAATGTTCTCAGCGCATTTGGCTTGTACGTTCCACGGCAGCAAAAATCAGTCCACCTGGTTGCACTGCACCTCCTACCTCCTCAAAATCCACCGGCTGCTGGCTGCTGCGGATAATGCAGAGTAGAAGTACGCAGATACTCATGACATCGAGCCTGCAGACGCCAGACTTCCCGTATGGGAAGGAAATTCAAATACAAACAACAGGCGGGTGCGAATTCGATTTCCGCGTACCTCCCCGGACGTGATATGGGTAGCAAAGTACAGCAGGAAGCTTCTGCAACTGCGCCCCCTGACACATTTTATTGTGTCTATTTCTCTCGGTAAGACTGGGCTCATTGAGCATGGTTTATAAATACGGCGCCGGTTGACATATGGTTGCAATCACGCCCAGGCCGCCGCCGGCTGGAAGCGCGTCATAAATCGTGGCGATAGATCTCTAAAAATATCGCTGCAGCAAATCGAGCACAACGGCGCTAAGAGCGGGCACGTTCCCTTCCGGGAGAGGAGTTAAGTATTCTCCCGCGGAGCCAGAATTGGAAGGATCCTGGTACGGTCGAGGGGTTACTAGAGCTTTGCATTGTGTTTGTTCACGGGACAATAGGTGTTGAGAAGCAGCGCCAGACGGACTCTTGGATGTTTGCCAGAGATGCTGGTTCATGTGCTGTGACCTGACATCCCGATTCCCGGAAGGATAAGACACTACCTACTACATACAGAAATCGCTTCGCCTGCCGATCGCGACCCAAGCAGTACAGTGGCCGTCCGTCTGCCGCCGCCGGTCTGGGTCAGACTCCTCGAGACCCAGGTCAGTGGTCCTCCCGTCCCCTCCCCCTCCTCATCCCGTCCCCTCCCCCTCCTCATCCCGTTCCCTCCCCCTCCTCTCTCTGCGACGGCCCGACCAGGCCGAGCTGCCACCCATTCTGATACTGGAAGGTGTCATTCGTCCTGGCGAATGGCGTCATAAGAACACCGCCCTCTAGGGGAGGGGAGACCGCGGCCCGAGCGAACCCTGGGGAGACCAGCGCACCCGTCGACAGCCCCCACGGGACCGACGGAGGTTGAGCGGGCCAGTTCGAGGCTTCAGGTCCACGGCGTAAATAAACCACAGCTCCTGGCTGGCGGGCTACGTCAACAGCTAGAACGAGCCAGTTCACCAGGTGGTCCCCAGACCGAGGCTTAGGTGCCAGAAGCGAGCCGTTCGGCACGAGTTGCTTTGATTTCGGCGACGTGTGCGTTTGTTTGTAGCAGGGATGTGTGCTTTATAACCGCTCGGTGTGCTCTGTTATGCGGGATTAATGTGTGTTTTTGTATTGACATGTTTTAAAACAATGCACTGGATTGCTATCAGCAAGCAGTGCGTTAAACTCCGGAACCATGGCATGTGTTTTCTGTCGTTACATATTTATCGCTTTGGGAATTCCATGTGAGCTTATGCATAAATATATTTAAATACGCTACCTGGACGCTGACAGGAGAATGACATTATTATCCTCAAGCAATTTGAGATATTTGTGTGTATTTTCAGGTGGCGATGTCCAGTCCGCTGCGGTCTATTGATGCCGTCTACCCGGAACCACTGTCCCGGATGCACAGGCTCGAAACGCATCCTAATGCATACCGCAGGGCGGTCAAGAAGAAAATGAACCGAACCGGCCGCTTCCGCACTCAACCGGTCACCTTTGATGAGATCAAGGTCAGCTCGGGTTACTGGCTCGGGGTAGGTTTCTCTGTCTAGGGCTGCATGGTGAAAACACAGGAGTTATGGTAACGTGAGTCGAATGAGGCTGAGGGGTCACGGAATGAGTCAAATAATAATTTGCCGATTTCCGGCCAAGCGTTGCGGCTATCGTAAGGGAAATACTGGCACTTCAAGATAGGCATGCACTGTCTCAGCCTGTTCGGCAATGCAGTGTCATGTTTAACCATAGATTGAGTGCATTCAAGGTTATAGGTATGCGTAGATCAGTCCTAAATATTATTGACCTAGAATATTATTTTCCTAGAAATGGCCAGATGTAAGTAATCAAGTCGCAGTAAAGCGAACGGTTTTGAAACCGATAGTTTAGCTTTAACTTAACTGCATCTTGGCTTATTTTTCTAAAACATGTTTACCTTCCCTAGGGAGCGTTCCATCTGTGCTTGTCTCAGTCGTTGCCTGAATCTATCAGTTTGACCTGTCATAGCCATAAAATATCACCAACGAATCGTTTAAGTTTGACGTTTCACCGCTCTGATACAATTCATAATGCTGAAATCGTTCGTTGAGCTCAAAAGCAAAGTTACATTTATTCAAGTCATCGCGGTGTCAAAGGAGTCTGAATCGCTTCGGCTATTTTTGAAAAGTTTGAAATTATCGTCTCGGAATGGAGCGAGCTCAAATCGAATTTATTTGAATTAGCTTGATGAGTTTGCTGTCCTTCACGGAATCTGCATTCGGTTCACCGGTTAGAACGTCGTAATGCGTTGCATCAGTCTCCAATAAAAAAACATATTATATTGTTTCTCTCATGCACCATATGCTCTGGAAGCTCGCCAAGACCTTCAACGGCTGTGGTTATTATAGTCCCCATTAATTAATACAAAATGCTAGTTGTTTTAGACCGCTCAGTCAAAGTCAATCACACAAACAAACGCACGCTCCAACGTCCGTCTTACAAGATATCGAGCTCACGACTGGCTGGTGGTAGACGAGTTCCAGTTCTAAGGGATCCGTCAGAATGCTGTCAGACGAGTCAAACAACACCCCGATCGGCCCACGTGCAGCACACGTGCACCCGAGTCGTGTCAGGTCCGTTGGTAGGCCGTCATCCTGGCTGTGCCGCTTTACGAGTACACTTGGATAATATTCGCAACATAAAGGCTCGGAAGGCGGTACGGGAAGGCAGCAGTCTACCGTCATACAAAGAAGCTGGAATGAATCAAATGATATATATGGTTATGAAATAAAATAAGTAAAGAAAATATCTCCAGACAACAGCGATTTACGAGCATAGGTGCGGCTTTCGTGGTTCGGAAAACCGGCCTTATTTACCTGTGGCGTCTGTATAAGAGGATGCAAATAGCAAACCCGACATAGCGACTCAGTTAGCTGAGATATGCGGCGGTGGCTCCCAGCACCGGCCGGCCCCGGCCTTGGTGTGACAGAGACGCCCGGTTTGTAGGTTAATCTCACACCCATCGCCCGTCCTCGCCGCGGCGTCTGTTGAGCAAACGTCCTAAACCACCGGCGTCCCGCCGGCGCCGCTCCCTGCATGGCCGTCCGTGCACTGCGGCGCCGCGACGCCCGTCTCATCATCCCTGTTTAGGTGTTTATAAGCCGGCGGCGCCATCACTTACTCTTAGCCCACACAGCCACGGGACGACACGCTGTGTAAACTGCAGACTCCAAAATCTTCCCCGTGAGCGGTCAGCAGGGGGCAGAGGTCACGACCTATAGAGGGAAAGGTCACGGTCGTCAGAGAAAGGGCCACGGGCAAATAAAGAATGCGGGATAAGGTCGCGTGTCTGTTGGCCGGGCCAAGTCAGGAAGGCCCCAGGTCTCACTCCGCTGCACTCTGGCCCTGCAGTTCTGTTCTCGCCCCGCCCGCTGGTGTCGTGTGGCACCGGACTTCCTGGGCGTCGGCGGCGGTGGCGGCCGCTGCTGTGGACATTGGCAGCGGTGGGGCCCGGGGCGGGGGCGGGACAGTCATGGTGGTCGAACATTAGCAGCCTCGGCTGGGATTGAGGCGGGGTGGGGCGTGGGCTCGATAAACATCAGATGTAAGGCCGTGGTGATCGACCCATTTGTGCTGGGTTCCTACTTCCTCTCTATGGGCTCATCTGCAAGAAAATGTTGAAAAACAATCGCGTATTGTAGATGTGTTGAACGACTTTACTGGAGGTCGCGCTGTCCCGAAATGCGTATTGCACACTCCTGAAGATATGCTGTCCAGTAATGCACAAGCCTGAAGTTAGGCTGTCGCGCAACGCACACGCCTGAAGATAGGCTGTCCCGCAATACGTACGCCTGAAGATAGGTTGTCCCGCAATGCACAATCCTGAAGATAGGCTGACCCGCAATGCCCGTACGTGAAGGAATGACGCATAACGCTCGGCGCGACGGTCATGCGCCTGCCCATAGAGATCAAGAGCATGCAAACTTCGTTCTCAAATGGAACTGATCTGTTACTGCTAAGTTATCAAACTAGGTCACTTGTAACCAAGCATGCACAAAAAAACGCCTGCAAGCTCGGTTTCAAGAGACCGATCTTGGAAGCGAACTTCTGTCCTCCATGGGCCACCAATTTTCAGTCGAGCCACCAATTTTCAAATTTCGGTCGGGAAGTCCACCTGACGCCTTCAATCAATACTTCCCCACCTCAGCCTTACGGACCGGCCAGTCCCAACCAGGTTCGTCGGTCGCACGGCATTCCTCAAAGGCCATACCTGTATTATAACATCGAGCCTGTCTAGAAGCCTGAAGGGGTGTAGCACGGAATGCTTATACGACTCATTGGCGGTCAGAGACTCTTGATGTCTTACATCTCGCAAGTGTCAACTTGCACCTCCCGCCTCAACTACCTGCGGTGACACCACACCAGTAATCAACCGCTCCTGGAATCCGCATCCATTCTTCATCGCCGACAGCATAGCCGCCCAGGGGCGGAGAATTAGGGGTTTTGGGGGTGCACGAGCACCCCCTGAGCACAAAAGTGCACCCGCTCACTGCCAAAAGCACCCCCTCAACTAAAAATGTTTAACACGCGCCCTGGTATGTGGTACACCTCCGAGCCACATTCGCCCCGGTGGGCAGGGTGGGGGAGGGGTCAAAATACTCCCCCTTATCTCAAAACTATGAGCTAGAAAGACGTAAACAACGATCGAAAGCCCTCGATAAGTACATTCGAAGTTACATCAGCCATTTTCTTCGCTCAGGTCAAAATTCAAAACCAGGTCTAAACCAGGTCTTCAGGTCTAAACCAGACCAGAAGATCGCACCAAATTTAGCGATCTTGGTTGATTATTAAATGCACAACACACGAAAAAGCTCCAGGGGAGGGGGAATCCCCATTCACGAGGTAAGAGGGTTAACCCTATTCCCTGCGGACGGCCAGAGAACCGATTCCCTGCGAGGGGGGTAGATTCTGCCCCCCCCCCTCCCCAAAGTTCTCGAGATCTAACGGACGGATTTTGATAAAACAAACACCATCCGATGCGCCATGGTGAGATCTCTCCATGCAAGTAAAAAAAAATCAGTTTGGGCCAAAAATAAGGGGCTGGGGGGCCAAAAATAGGCAAATTTGGGATATTTTTTGAAACGCTATTGCAATCATGCTTTTCAACCAATCATTATAAAAAAAAACACGGTTTTGAGCTCATAACATACAGGTCTTTAACGTATCAAAACATAACTTTGAAGAAAAAAATAATAATAGTCGTATTCTGGGATTTAAGAAATATATAATTTCTGGAGATTTTTCGGCATTATCTGGATATTTTTTCATCGACATTTTGGGTTTCCTTGGCACTATATAATGTTATATCGTGCTTGAATTGCTAAAATCTTGATATTAGAGGTTAAATTTGATATTGCGTATAGGCGGATCCAGTTATGCAGGATGGGGGGGGGGGGCGATCAGACCGCACTAGTGAATATCGCCTCCCAATTTGTGTATCTGTGTACGCCTTCGCCAAAAGCATGTGCAATCGCTAGTATTTTGCATGCTGACTGCCAGAAGGTGCATTTGACGCACTTATTCTGCCGCAATACACCAAAGAAGCAAGCAATACCAAGGATTTCGCTCAAAACCGTTTAAACGCGACAGAGTGCCACCCAAGACGAGTCCCTGACACCACTTCAGCCGGACCGATTTTGCTTGAATGTTTACACAACACTTCTCATTCAATTCTAGGAGAAGTTCTTAAGTTTCGTGGCGCTAGACCAAACGGTTTAGGAGTGGTGATCGGAAAACCACTGGGGAGGGACAGAATCTGTCCCCCGCAAGGAATAGGGTTAATACTGAGAAATAAGAATGTTAACCTATTGCATTTCATATATTTCCATGTGATTTTCAAAATCGCACCTGCCAAAAACTCACTGCTAACCATGTTCCAGCACCTTTACGCAAATAGACTGGGTGAATCAGTTAAGACACAGCAGCAATGTTGTGCCAAAGACGAGGTTCGTTATGACGAGGATTGTATTGCCACTGAAATCGTAATGTGTTCCTAGAAATACTGCGACTGAAGTAGAATAACTGACAGATTAATTACAAAATTTGACGCTACAGCTTGGTTCCAATCTAAGCTCTCAATCAAAACACACAAGACGGTAAGTAACAACTGGCATTCCGCAAGCCGTTACACGTTCTCAAGGCTGGTTCCGATCACTAAGCACCCGATCGCTCTGACGGCTGGGCGGGACGCTCGGGCGTTGGTTGCGCTGCAAGGGAATCTGTTGTCAGAGGGTGTATCGGGTATCTAGCGCATCTGGTAAAACCTATGACATCTGACAAAATCCAACGGCATAAAATCGTGTCGCGTCAAATCGTGCATAAAACATGTTCTAGAGCAGTTGATGTAGAGTTTTGGGATAAACGACCTAGTCCAATACCATTTTTTTTCGTCCAATCCACAATTATGTTCTTCCAGTTCGCAATCCAATGTCAAAGATGGACTATTCTTGTTAACCAAAGAACATTGGATTATAATAACATGCTCAGACAACACCGTTCGCACGTGACCGGCTTGTTGACGGCACGTCTGAGAATACGGTGTCGTTGCTCGTCAGGACTCTGAGCAGCAGATGATCCTGACGGCTCGCCGCTCCCTCGTGGCCAAGGTGTCGCGTCATCAGCCGCCCCAGATCGACGTCTTCTTCCTCAACATACACGTCAGGAGGTCGCGGCTGCTGGAGGATTCACTGAAGGAGGTGAGTTATCATTCTATATGGACGTTAATGGCTATAGAGCGTGTAAATGGTGGAGGTTTCCACGTCAAAAGCCCTTGCGTGGCTGAAAGTCTCATGGTGCGTGGCATGATTTGCATATTTGACCGTATAATACATAGAAGGTCTACAAGTATTTTGGAGTCGCGCATAAAGCAAAACGAGTTTGTTTTATTGTTGCTCATTGCCATTGAGCCGGTTGAGGATACCGATGGAAATCCCGCATCATCACACCCCGTCTCGGTCTACCATTTGTCATTGAGTGTCCTATGATAGTGATCATGAGAGTGTCCTTTATGATATGTGCAAGACATTTTCCCAGTCATGCACATATTTTCTCAGTCATAGTCTTACTTACTCGTTTAATTTTATGTCTATTGTAATGGTGAGTGGTACGTTGCTGGAGTACCATGTGAGAGGTCCTGGGTTCAATTCCCGGGGCTACCGGCTACCGGCTACCGGGGCCGGAATGGCCTCCCTATTAACACCCAGGCTCTGGATGAAGGACCCCGGCATACTCGAGTACGCCGGGACGGCCCATACCTCAAAAAGGTTTGACGAAATGGTTTCTTGTTGCATTAAAAGCGTTGAACTAATGTGGAAAAACGTTTTAAGAGCAAAAGATACCAAAAGGCAGTGTTTAACCGGCCATTTTTGTTGAAATAGCACAGTACCCTAAATGCACCCCTCGGGGGGGGGGGGGGGGGGGGGCGGGGGGCCGGTGGGGGGGGGGCGCTCTCCCGCCCGCCGTCTGTTGTGGTGAGGCTATTGTGGCGCGGCGAAGCACCACCGGAAACTGACCATTACTCTTATCTCATGTTAAGTTATGTATACGAATTTACAATAAAGATGCAAATTATATAAATGTGTTTATTATTCGCCTTGATCAAGGATGTCGTTAGCTGAAAACTCTCGGTGACGATGACCCTTAGTTCTCTCGGTTCAGCTTTTATTGAATGAGTTTATTGTCCGAAGAAAGGTATCAAAATATTAATTTGTTGTCATTCGACCAAAAACTATAACAATGCAGTAAAACGCTCAACTTTATCGTATCACGCAAGTGTATAGAAGTCAACACAGTTCCAACTATGGAGAGGGCATAAAATGGATCGCTGGACCGAAAAGTCCAAAACAGTGGCATGTCATGAAGAACCAACAGTATAAAGCAGGTTCGAGAGGCAGATAAACACAAAACTCAACAAGTAACAAGTAAAAATGGCGCGATAATAAATAAAGTGCGGTATGTTGCCTGTGAAACATGCAGCAAAATGCCCATTTACAACAAACGTCTTCAACACAATTACTAACAGCCAGAAGTGCACACAGGCCAGGGCGCATACTATTGTAGTGTAGTGTCTCCCTACGATGCTAGCAAGCCACAGTTGCGCGTAACTCCACAACCCCATGACTTGGCTTACAGTTCAACACCACTAGAAAGGCGCGTGTGCAAGACGACGGGTTCATACAAGACATCGCGCACCTAAATCTTACTGAAACGACGAATCCACTCTTCCGTCTCGCTCACTTCGGCAGTTCAATTCTTGCGTTCTTTGGGGTAACGCTATAGGCTATCCACTACCCAGTAACAGAACGCAGATTGCAATTCCAGCAGCAACGACGAGAATACGAGTTTCTTGCAAGGCACTGGGCTGTCGCGTAGCTGACAGATTTCATCTACCTCAGCGTTCACCGCGGCACTCCGTTTTCCAGCCTCAGTCTTGCATTGCACCATCGGACATCAGTCAGCGAGCAGCACCCCACAGCGACCCCGACGCACCTGGGCGGATGGCGGTCGCGGAGCCGACATGGTGACAAAGGGGACAGACATGGTGACATGGTGACAAAGGGGACCATCCATCGGCTGCTCATAAACTGCAACAAAACGGCGCGTCTAGATCTGTGGGTCACTGTCTGGCTGCTCCGACCTCTCCGCCGAGCGAGTCTATCGCAAGGCTCGACACAAGTGTGAGCCGTTCACATAATCTGCGGAGCTGGAAACAGTCTCTATCGCTCAGGGGTTAGAAGAGCAGTCCAGGCTGAGTCTCGGAGAACGACACGACGGTAGCCGAATCGTCCGGTTACGACCGCAGTCCGCCGGTCTCGGCGAGAGAGAGGTCAGGTGCGCACCTCGCTCGGTGTCCGAGAACCACGAACTCACGATATGTCTCACAAGACTCCGAAGCTCCGCTGCGACCCCAGTAAATCGATGGCGAATCACGACGTGACGCTGACGTCACTCTGACGTGACGTTGGCGTGACGTGACGAGAATCCGCCGATCAGCGGCCCGCCGTCTCCGATTGCTCCGCCGCTGACGAGTTGACGTAGTACTGCACCTTGCTGCGGCCGGCGTCGCGGCGGCGCAGGTACAACCAGCCGAGGATGACGCAAACCTGCGCCGCCAGGAACGCCGCCGCCGCCACCGCCAGGCCGGTGACGTTCAGCCGCGAGTCGTCCGGCTGCCACTCGGTGCCGTCCGCCCCCGCCCCCGCCCCCGCCCCCGCCGGGGCTGCGCTCTCCGGCGGCACCTGGAACTCGAACGTGTCAGCGATGCGGATCTTCTTGACGACGAGGACGTCTGAGCTGTCCTCGGGGACCGCGCGTCTCCGGCGGCCGTGCGAGGTGACCCTCCGTCGGCCGCCGCTGGGGTCACGCACGTCGCACGTGACGGGCCGGCAGCGGGGCAGACACGGCGTCACCAGCGCCTTGAACTGCACCACATCCGAGCTGGGGAACTTGAAGGCGTCGAACGGCACGCTCAGCGTCTGTCCCGAGCCGGCCACCTGCGCCACCGCGCCCATGATGGAGGGGTCGGTCGGACAGCCGCGCTCGTCAATCAGCATGATCTCCGAGGAGTCGACGCCGTCCTGCGCCAGCAGCTCGCGCACCAGGATCTCGTACGGAGAGTTGTGGTCCAGGATGCTGAACTGAAGAGCCAACGGGTCACCAACCTAAAGTGGAGAAAAAAGATACCGTTAGAGAAGTAGTGCTCGCCAAACGAGCATGAATTCGGTCATGGTGGAAGCTGTATGCGGGGACACTTAGTTCCTACGATTAGTGGTATGGAACCCCATGTTCCCAAGCACTAACACGGATGTGCTCATTGAAATGGTTGGGCATTATAACATTCGCGTTTTTACTAGGATCCTCCAATAAGCATTCGCAAAACACATCACCTTCTTATAGAGACACCTTCATGAATATATGAAACTAATTAATGGATCATTTGAAGGTCAGACATCACCTGATCGTTAGAATATTGATGTGCATGTATTAGTCGTTGAAGTCAGTGCGGGGCCACTGACCTGTGCTGTGGTGATGTCGTTGCCCAGCCTGTCGGTGATGCTCATGCTGACGTTGGGTGACCGCACCACGGCCGTCTGGTGGGCCGTCGTCTCCAGCTGCCCGTCCACGTTCAGACCTGCCGCGTGCTCCACCGTCTGCTCGTCCAGCGCGTACAGACAGCGCAGCGAGAGGCCCAGGTCGGATGACGTCACGATCTGGTCATGGTGCTGCGGAGCCCGGGTCAGGGTCAGGTCAGGTCAGGCCAGGCCAGGTCAGGTCAGGTTGGGTTGGGTTGTCGATAAGTCGGCACCAATGGGGACACGTCCCAGATACGACTGTCTGAAGTCAACCACCGTGACGGTCCGTGATAAAACCCCGTAAAATGAGCAATGAGCATCTTCAGGTATTATCTGTTTGTCAACAGGGTTACACGGGTGAGCGGCTGTTATTTCCGCCAAGTCGCTATCTAGCAGGATCGCATACTTATCCGACCACCACAACTGCTCATTTCACATTGAGTGAAGAGCATCCATGAAGTTACTTATCTCTCGGCTTCTCAGTGTTCTCGTACTTTTAATCTCAGTGTTGTCAGAAAAGGAGATCGTCTCTTGATGGCTTCACACTTCACAGTTCATATCGCTAAGCAATGAATGTTTTGATATTGCATATACAAAATGTTCAGCACATAATATCAGCGCAATTAAATGCCTTAATAAAGTCTCCAGAGCAAAGGGCTCTGGTGTTACCTGTATGATGACATCTAAGGGCTCTGATGTTACCTGTATGATGACGTCTAAGGGCTCTGGTGTTACCTGTGCGATGACGTCAAAGGGCTTTGGTGTTACCTGTGTGATGGCGTTTAAGGGCTCTGGTGTTACCTGTATGATGATATCGGAGGTGAAGACGCCTGGCGTGTCCTGGTGGACGTCACAGTTGAGGTCCTGGTAGCCCATCCTGAAGCTGACTGCCATCTGATTCTCCACGTCCAGCACACATGAGTTTGGACTGTTCCGGGCGTATATCTGTAACGCACAGCAGGCAGCGAGGGATAACTGGCGGCTATCGGTAGAGAAATACATTCCAACAAAGTAGTGTCTAACCTTCGAATCCCAGATCTTCAGTGCCGTGCACCTAACTTTTCCGTTGGAGCCGCTGCCGAGTATCTCACCTTTCCACTGCAGACTCTGGCGACCATCTCACCTTTCCGTTGAAGATGCGGCTGGTCTGGATGGTGGCCACCATGTTGGCCCCGTTGCACTGCAGGGTGACGTTGTAGCAGCTCTGCCGCTCGTAGCTGGTGGCGCCGGGGATCTCCAGGTAGGGCTCCCGCACGTGCGCCAGCGACACCTGGCCGTGGTGGCTCAGTCGGCACACGCGCTCTCCTGTGTCGCCGTAGTCGAAGGTGTGACAGCGGAAGTTGGCGCCCAGACACAGCCGTTGGCAGTCTTCACGGCTGGCCACCTCCTGGGGCCGGAGCACAGGGGTCAGCGAGTCACGGCGACAGGGGCACAGGGGTCAGCGAGTCACGGCGACAGGGGCACAGGGGTCAGCGGGTTACGGCGACAGGGGCACAGGGGTCAGCGGGTCACGGCGACAGGGGCACAGGGGTCAGCGGGTTACGGCGACAGGGGCACAGGGGCTCTTGGCGGGGCACCAAAAAGTCGGTTGACAGGTACAGACGATCTTGATAAGCGGTTTGGCAATATAGGCATGAACAAGCACAGACATCGATTTCGTAGCATGCTGATGTCGATGAAGAGGACGCTATTATCGCTTAGGATCTAATTATTTATCCTTAGAAATAAGAAGTGACGATCAAAACAACAAAGCGAGAGGCAACGTTTTACAACATATAAAATGAACACAAATCCGTCATGGACAGTACCTACCTGGAAAACAACGTCAACCGTCTTGAGGATCTTGTCTTTGATTGGCTCAAACTCGCACATGCGCACTGGGTCGTTGACGCAGTTGGACTCGTAGTACTCGTAGTTGGGGTCGGCGGTGAGCGTGTCGCCCGGGCCGGCCGTAAACCGGTCCACCTCACTCAGGGTACACTCGCCAGAGGCGGTGCTGAAACTGGCCGACCTGGCGCAGATGGGACACCGTCAGGCGCAGGATAAAATCATTTGGGATACTGTCAGACACTCCATAAAACCTTTTTACTGTAGTTGTGTGTCAACGTGATCACTAACACAATAAAGGAACGATGTCGATTTTGTTCAGGGCAATGTGGTCTAGGTAACAAAATTTAACCCGCGACTTTCTGGGGAGCTATTTCCCCCTTCCGTTTTTGTGAATATCTCCTAAAGTAATACAAGTGTCGTCGCAAAACTTGCAGTGCCCTCTTTCATATCTATTTTTAAAATGATAATAAAAGAGTAGTGATGAGGTCATGATAGGTCGACCAAAAATGGCAGAGTGACGTCATGTTTTCCCGTTTTTGACTGAAAATAAGAGTTTGCGAGTAACGCTATCAAGCGCACTGTTCTCAAGATAATGTCAATTGTCAATTACATGACTTAAAGTAGAACAGTCTTTTAAATTGCTATCTCGGTTTTTGAATTTTTGATAATTCAAAAATCTAAAAATTCATTTTTTTAATATCAACTATATTTTCCAACATTCTCAAAAAATTAACCAGGAAAATATATGTAACATACCACTTCGGTGAATATGTTGCCAAATTTAAAGTCGATGTCTTCAAAAATGATCTTCCAAAGGCCTTTAAAAGGCCATAAACGGACACTTTTCATGTAATTTCTGCGTCTTCCGATGATGTTTTTTTATATTTTCGTTAATTTTGATGGTAAGGACAATGTTCAAGGAACGTTTTTCGCGTTCATGACGAAAAACTGACCTAACAACAAGTATAACAGAGCTCAGTAACCAAAATCAGCACTTTGACCTCGTGACCTCAGATGACCTTGACCTGACCCATGGCTACCAAAGGCTTAGAAGGGTACTTGGTAGTGTCGACGACACGATTCATGCCGATTTATTGACTGCTTACGCGTTCAATATAGTTATTTCGCGCGGCAATCTCAACAACCGAAAACGGCCAACAATTTGACTTTGACCTGACCTGAGACGTCATCGATGACCCCCAGGTCAACAACATTGATTTTCCATCGATAAATTTTCTAGAACTATTCAAGCCGTTTGATTTTTTTAAGATCCGCCCAGTAGTTTCGAAGATCAGGGAGGGGCAAAAAGAGCTCCCCCTGGTAAGTCGTGCTATGGAAATACCCGTGAGTTAAATTATAAAACGCGACAAATGCAGATGTCGTGGACTAGGTCAATGTAATAGCAGTGTCAGGCTAACACATGCCGGGACGCTGTTGGATCCGATACACCATCTGATAAGCACTGTTAGAGCCGGCCTGGTATTGTATCTCTCCATCTTGATTACAATGCCACGGTCCATTTGGGTCAATTTACCCGGCCTGGAGCTGCTAGCACTTAGTGAACATCATCTGGCGTAGTTTCGAGCACTCCCCACTCGCCATGACCGCTAGCACTAGCCAAAGTAACCCATCCACTCGCGAAAAGGAGGCAGTTCATGCCATCAGCAACACTCGGCAGTCAGTAACCAAGCTGCTAGCGACGAGAGTGGTTCACGCCGTCGGCGAGCGTGATAGTTGTGTCACGCTCGGCTCGTGCAAGGGATTGTTGCGCGCCGCACACCCCTGCCCACGTGGGGCCGCGAACTGCGCAGCACTACGCCGCCAGTGGCTCTCGGTCATGGTCTGTCCGCCTATTCTCCCCATCGTAAGCATCTGGTCGAGGGGAGACACGGGCTCTCAGTGTTGTTTGCGTGACATGGTTGTGCACGCCGCGCCGCGCGGTGAATGTCTCCACCTGGCGTCTCCGGAGCTTCCGGGAGACGTTAAACGGGAATTTATTGCCCCTTGCCCGCGGTATATGGGCGATTAATGCGCTCGGGAAGCAGCAGTCGTGTGCGTCGATGTCTCGTTCACGAGAAATGTTGTCACAATAAGTGAGGCAATAACTTATCCTCGGAAAAACAATCTCGCGGATGCCACGGACGAAGACGGTTGAGACAAATAGTTACATGACACTCGCTGGTTTGTTGGCTTGAAACGACCATGCAATGCACGCATGGCCCTGGCGTTTTTTATCTTGAACTGAAGAGTTGCTCCAATGAAGACAACTTCGGCTGCCAAGCTCATGGTGATTTTACAAGCATTTGATAGCTTCATTTCCTCCTGATAACGGGCGTGACTGAACAATAACGGTTTACAGCTGGGAACCGACACGTCTTTGCAATCTCAATTAGCTGGCCTGCCTCCCCGACCTCAGAGTATCTTATTAACGACGCCGGCAATTATCTGTTGTCCGCCTGGAGCCGGTCAAGGCAGACTGGACCGGCGGCTGCGCCGAGCTGACAACGGCACGGCACGGCACGGCACGGCACGGCACGGCACGGCACGGCACGGCACGATACGGCACGGCACGGCACGGCACGGCACGGCACGGCACGGCACGGCACGGCACGGCACGGCACGACTATTGTATGTACATACATATGAGAAAACACAATTGTTTTGCTTGTGAAGTTAATCCCCTCCTTTTTGGTGGGGTTCGAACATAGTTCGTCTTTCCTGGCTGAAGTCATGTTTCGGTCAGATTAGTTCAACCGTTTTCTTATCAGTACGTCGGTCCCACTGTGTTGGTATATTGGTTTAGAAATTATTTATATGATGATTTTACTCTAAACTATTGTCATGCGTAATTTGACACTGATCCAACCCTGTTCAGTTCATTTGTGCTCTGCCCGCCTCTGTTCAGCTCAGTTGGGCTCTGCCCGCCTCTGTCCAGCTCAGTTGGGCTCTGTCTGCCTCTATCCAGCTCAGTTGGGCTCTGCCAGCCTCTGTTCAGCACGGTGGAGGGTCGCGACCACGTCTAATTGGCCGAGTCGGCTCCTTTCAGAGTCGGTTTAACGAGCTGGCCTAATAGCGTCCCCCGCCGGGAGACGGCTGGCTGACCGTGATCCCCACATAGCAGCCCAGCTACCACCGCCGCGGCGGCGCCGTTTAGTACGGAGCAGCCCGACGGACGCCGTCAGACATAACACACGGTTAATGACGTGCTGGGCGGCCTACAAAGATGTAACATGGTGTGATGATGGCTAAACTGAACCCTTGAAGAAGACATGGAAAGTAAATGCTAAGTTGATATAAAAGTAAGGTGGAATATGTATCACAGCAGCCTCTTAACTGTGTTCACATGTCTGTATGGAATGACAAGCACTACATGATAAGTGCAACTTGCAGCGTCAACAAATAACTGTAACATTGGTCCTATATAAGGGCTTTACCTTACTTGGCATGGTAATTACATGTGTAATGCCAACTGAACTCCCGGTTAGCTGCCAGAATCAATCCAATATAACCTCTGGTGACCCTGGGCGCTCCTGGTGACCCTAGTGACCCCGTTGACCCCAGTGAACTGAGTGCACGCTGGTGACCGCAGGTGACCTGCCCGCGCCACCATAGCGACTCGTACCGGCCACGCTAACTGTGCCGATTTCACGGCACCAGGGCGGGCGGCGCGGGGCGGGGGCGGCCGTGGGCGGTCCCGTTGGACGGCGGGCGGCGCGTGCCTCCTGTTCCGGTACAGTCACGACCAGACGCCACGGGCGAAGTCATCTCACACGTCACCACTCCCGGCCAGCCATTCCGACCAGACCCCGACAGACGCCAGAACAAATGACGATAATTTCCACGCTGGCACACGGTGTTAGGAAGTTCATGCTGTGAAAAATTGTGCTCACATGGTATCAATTAAAGCGTTTATCGAAGGCATCGCCCATAGCATTGCGAGCCTCGGTGCATGGGTAGAACTTCGCGCATATTTGCGGAATGCTGGCTTGTAATGCGTCAGGCTACCAATGTATTCATCACCTTTCTGACCCATCTGACCCGGTCTCCTCGCCACAGGTCAGCCATCCCGGAGGATCATGCCATGTACCCACCCCTGAGCCCCATCCGGTCAGTCAGCCGGCCAGAGAGGGACATGGCACGCCACAGCGTCACCCCCTCTCCCCCCCCCCCACGTCACCCAGCGCCAATCAAACTCAGTCGTGGAACAGGCGCGGCCAATCACCGAGTAACAGTGTAAAGACCGTGCTCTCTGGAGTCACGTGCAGCCAATTCTTGTGTCGCTGCCGTCGTGTTACACGGTCCAAGGGTCGGGCACTGGAGGTGAGATAACGGGCCGACATCGCACGTGACTTACTCCGTGACTTCCATATCCATAAGGCGTAATGCTCGCCAATATTGCCCATTACTTGGATATTATTTTATGCAATTTGGTGATATCAGGTGCTTTACCTGTTATTAATGCTCTGTGTTATGTTTGGTTGAATAATTTGCTTCCCATTCGGGGGGGGGGGGGGATATCTGCCGCCCTCCCCGGATTTTCGCAATAATTTCGAAACGACGCGAAATATTGACGCGAAACTTTCAGTACCTTGTTTGACATCAATTACACGTCTCCTTCAAACTAAATTGAAATCGATTGATATTTTTTTAGAAAATTGGGCTCTATTGATTTTTGTGGAAAACATTTTCTTTATAGAAAATTTTCGTTTTTATTCATGCCACGCCATTTTTGGTCCAAACTCGACGAATGTTTGATCGTTCATAAAACCTCGAGTTTTTAAGCAAACTGTTAACAAAAGGCGTTAGAAGAACAGATTACGGAAACGGTATTTTCTTCCAAATGATAAACTCGGATTTTTGAAGTTTTGTTTGTTTACCCCTAAATTTTCACAAAATGACCATCCAATGCAAAATTTTGAAGTTCTTTAAAAACGGAACATATGTCAAAGTATATATGTCAAGGAATATATGTGACATATTAGCGATCGCCATGACAAATTTCAAACCTACCTAGGTATATCTTAATTTTTTACTCATTAATTATTTAAATAATAATACATCCTGATGACGTTCTTTCTTCTTCTTTTTTGAAGATTTATAAACCATGTACTTAGCAAAAATGTCACTAATGGATTTCCGCGACAAAACTCTTCCATAATCGCGTGTTATTTTATTCAGAATTATGCATTTCGAAATTCTACTTTTTTGACCTGACCTTATACTTAAAGGGAATGTAAGGGTTTTTTCCACTTTGTTGGAGTTGATGATGAATTTAGACGCAGGACAATAAATTATATAGTAAATTCAAGCCATTTTGCTATATCTTGTCTGTATGCAACG
>JARFNZ010134414.1:0-10969 GCA_031763405.1 Balanus nubilus
GGGAGTGAGGGAGGGAGGGAGGGGGGGGGGGGTCACAGCTGTCGCAGTCCTGCGGTCACCGCCCTATATTCAGCAGCTTGACAGACCAACTGGCAGGCGGGGACACCTGTCCTGTCCCGGTAAGCACGGCCAGTAGGCTGCGAGCCATGATGGACAGACTGCGAGTCATCAGAAGACTGACGTTGGCGACGTTGACGTTGACTGACGTCAGCAGACTGACGACTGTCAACGAGCAGACTGACGTTGGCTTCGGGCCCCTCTCTGATGTTAATTGATACTTGATAATGACATTCCTCAGCAAGGTGAAGTAAATCCAGCGAAACTTCTGGAAGATTCCGGGAGCCAGCCGTGGATCAGTGTCTCTACATACATGCGCCTGAGACGACTGTCGTGAGTCTGTCCACTCCCGCGACTCAACGGAGCCGACCACTTCAGAACTTAACCTTAAACCCAAGACCAGCCGAAACCGCTGGATAATCCCCGTCAACCACAGGACGCGATCTGCAAACAGTGCAAAACAACAGTGCAAACAGTGCAAAACACTACTGGTGTGCAGCGGTGAGGTACAGTGCACTAAACTGTAGCGGTGAGCGGCGAATCACGGCCGACGGTGGTGAGCTTCAAGTAACCCCCCTCCAGCGCCAGTGGTGAGTTTCAGGTACTCCCTCCAGCGCCAGTGGAGAGTTTCAGGTACCCCCTCCAGGGTCAGTGGTGAGTTTCAGGTACCCTCTCCAGCGCCAGTGGTGAGTTTCAGGTACCCCCTCCAGCGTCAGTGGTGAGTTTCAGGTACCCCCAGCTCCAGCGTCAAATACCCCAGCTCCAGTGGTCAGTCTCAGGTACCACCAGCGCTGACTCAGGTCTGACTCGACTCATTTGAGTCAGAGTTGAGTCAACGACTCATGAGTCGAGCACAACCCTGCTGGCTAGCTTGGCGCTCACCACTGACGGGTTTAAACTAGAGATGCAATATGTCGCTACCGCCATGCCGGTTATTTTTAAACACCGCTGGTAACCATGGTAATCATGCGGTGTATGACCTGATCATGCCGGTAAGTTGCTGGTAACGAGGATTCAAATTCATAATACAGGTCATCTCTATTCCGGACACTGGTAAATGTACCAGCAAATGTATCTAGAGCCGCGGTAAATGCCGACATTTATTAATATTTTGGCAGTGCCGTTGCGGTGCCGATCAATGTTTTGGGGCTAAAAATCGCATCTCTAATTTAAACCTGTCTCTGTGTCGACACCCCAGCCCGGCGACACCCCAGCCCCGCGACACCCCCAGTCCAGCGACACCCCCAACCCAGCGACACCCCAGCCCAGCGACACCCCAGCCCTGCGACATCCCCAGCCCAGCGTCTGGGCCGATATCCATAACACCTCATGCGTCATCCCGGGGATTCCTTCATACAGGCCCTGTCGGCACAGCTCCACCACCGGTATCGAACACGCCGCTATCGGCGGCTGCAGTCCCCCGGTACTTGGTGAGGCGGGCACCGGAACTGCCTGCAGGTCGAGTCACGCCGGGCCGTGCCAAGACTGGCGGCCACTGCGCCCACCGGCCTCCGTGAACTTGGGTATATCAATGGTCGGTCTGCGCTCGGCATACGACAGGGCTCAATGGGTCAGTCGCCGTGCGGTGGCTCTGTATCAACAGAGCTGCGACTCAACGCTAGACGGAGGGGGGAGGGAGGGAGAGGGCTGGGATTTTGGGAACGTGCGGCTGCCAGCGTAGCTCGGCTGACACGTCCCCCATGTCCGGCCGGGCTGACGCCATGGGTGGCCACAGGCGGTTAAACCAGCGCGGCGGGCGGCAGCCGTCCACTATCCGCGTCACAGTCAATGGGCATGGCGTCATACATCAATATTAAACAGGCCAGCTCCAGCAAAATTCCCATTTCGAAACAGGTATCAAACCCGTGAACGGTAGAGGCCTTAACCCGAACCAGCAGTCACGGCCACGGCCACGGCCACGGTAACGGCCACGGTAACGGCCACGGTAACGGCCACGGCCACGGCCACGGCCACGGCCACGGCCACGGTAACGGCCACGACATCAGCCACGGTAACGGTGCGCTTGCCAAGCCGCTATTAGCGACCAATCACCAACAAACCTGTAGGCTGTAAACCACGCTGCATGCCGGCGCCGACGTCATACCACCTGTGGCCCCACGACGTGTGGGGCGTTTGCCCACAGTTCACAGCTCACATTGGAAGCCGGATGCAGTCTTGATTCTAATCGATGGCCGGGTCTCGGTATGGATTGTTTTTCCCAGCTGGGAACTGCATGCGACTACCTTCGTCCTCTCCGGCTCCAAACTTGCCTTCAGTCGGACTTTACACGGGCTATAAATTGCAAATTGACATTCGCCCGCCTACGGGAATTTGCATTTCAAGCGGGACCAGTCCTTGTTTGGATACTCCAGAGAGGCAATACATTTCCGATGACGTCACCAAAGATGATGATGACAGCATACTAGTTTTGCAGAGTTGTTTACCCGAACAGACAGCCAATATCACGACCATCGGCTCCTCTATTCACGCAAGTTTCCGTACAGACTTCCAGATCAGTTCAGTGCCCTTTTTGTCCGTTTGCTGTTATGTTCTTGGCTATCAGTGCCCGCCGGCGTTAGCAGTCGGCCCAGCTGAATTGATCGGCTTCACAGGTGTTCAGTGACGTCTGACGACGCGCCTAGAGAGCAGCGAGGAGCGCCACGACAGCGGAACTCCGCTTCAGACGGCAACAACCGATCCCGCGGAGGGCGGAACACACCATACGCACCGAGCCTGGCTTACATAATCCTCCGAGATGTGTGCACAGGCACAATTCAGGACATGATTGCTACATAACAGGAAATACGCCTAAGGAGGACACAAGCAGCCGAGTTTCTTCACAGGTATCGCGGAAACCGGAGAACGTCGGAGACAGCTAGCTCCCTGTAAGCGCCTGGCTGCTGGTGTGACGTCAGTGGCGACTTACCCAGAGTGCTGCGGAGCACGCGCCTGCTCTCCGACACGGTGATAAGTTCGATCCGGCGGGACGCCATGCAGTCAGCCAACACCACTACGGCCCACTGTCCGCCGCCGCCGCCGCCGCCTCCGCCGCCGCCACCGCAGCCGGCAGTCGCTGCCACGGTCAAGGTCAGCAGCGATCAAAGCGACATCTATCAAGCGTAGCAGGAACCAGGGAAGCAGATGGCGCCACGACCGCCGTGAGTGTACCTACCATTGGGATTTCACAGGATGGCGATAAAATTGGTATTCGGTGTATTTAAACGCACTGGCGGATGCAGAAGAAGGGCGTTATCAGGCGGTTTGGGGTGGGCAGCATCCAAATAATGTTCACAACATTCAGAAAACTCATCGGATGTCGCTTTCTTTTGCATTGCTAAACGCTCTAAAACATTTGTTCATAGTAAAGATGCTTGGATTTCTTTCTATATTCGGAAATTCGTAAATTTGCGCCGAATTTAGGCGGTTGGGGGCATTTTCTCCTAATGCCCCCCCCCCTCCCCTAGATCAACCAGCGTATAAACGCGGCTTGGTAAGTGATAATGCTCTCACAATGACGTGGTGTTAACCGCTGCCCATTAACACGGCCCGTGCCTTCACGGCCCGGGCCCATTAACACTGCCTGCCTTCCGCCAGAGACGAGAAACGTTTGCCGGACTCAACCCGGGAGCGGATGATGAAGGAAGTGGCGGATGTCATCGATATGTCAAACAGGAGATCGGCCCGAGCCGAATACATATGACATCTGACAATTGATCTTAGTATTGCTGCTTACAGGTTAATGAATCGACAAAACAACTAGCCATACCATTTATAGCATGGACTTATAACTAGAGTCTAGACAAGAAAGCACAAATGACAAAAAGGGAGACGTAGGTGAAGTAAACCTCTCGATAAAATGTTTATGAATGATGGTGTTGGCTCTCCCAGCACTTCGGAAAATAAAAAAAAATGCCACTGTAAAAGCACGGATATAGATAACCAAGCATTTCAACAACGAGGTTTCCAATTGGTGCTTGAGTCACATTCAATCGCTCTCAGCAATGGAGGTATTTCAGAATCCATCTCCAGTCATCTATCTCCACTGCCCCCATTTCGAGGAGTAGCGAGACGGCAGAAATAGAATGGAGCAGAGTGATGGCCGCTGATCCGATAATAACTCACAGACGATGTGATAACCATTGACACTGCAATAATTCTCAGCCCTATCTCACAAACAAGCGATCGTTCGCCCCCCCCCCCCCCCAACAGACACACATACGTCCTACTACCCTACTACCCACTGACGGCAGTGAGAGGTCGGAGTCCCGGAGATTAGAGAGCCGAGTGGGCACCTGGTCGGGCTCCTTCTGAGCTGGATTTCAGTGACGCTGGAGTAGACTTCCTCCAGGAACTTGCTTAAATAAATTTGACTGTGGAGGGGGGGGGGGGGTGGCTAAGACGTGATCATCAATTCACCACACCACGGAGTTTCTTCACTTCATCGTCACCTATTTTTTTTATTAGACATGTTACGAGAGACATGCCTTGTGGACTCAGCTGGCACCAGCCGCGCTGGTCCCTTCACTGGCTCCTAGTACCAGCCGCGCTGGTCCCTCCACTGGCTCCTGGCACCAGCCGCGCTGGTCTCTCCACTGGCTCCTGGCACCAGCCGCGCCGACCCCACCTCCCGTGGCCGAGTTTTGGCTCGATTGGGGGCTGGATTCGTGACTGCGGGGGCGTCAGAGTGAGTCCCTGTTGACCTCACCCAGTCATTTATCGCACCTTGGATCCAGAACTGGGCTGTCATTTTCTATCTATATCGGGGGCCTAGGTCTGAACTGGGCCAGTATCATTTAAGTTGGAGGAAACAATACACTTTCACCATGGGATATTGAACTGAAATAACAGTTTTGTAGCCCGTGTCGACAAACCCTTCCCAAATTATTTTCTTGGCCAAATATATTGAACATCTGCTCAAAAAGCGGTGCTACCGAAGGAATGTGGTGCTGGCAAAAGAATGCGGACTCATACGCTGAAACCTCTCGAAGCAAATTAGTTTGCAGGAATTTGCGACCTCAGAGTCCTGAATTGACGTGCCGGGATGGCCATTTTTTTTTTTTTACAATATAAAGAATATACCTCAAAATTACCAATGCTTCTAGAAGTTCCGCCAATGTGAACAATTTCATTTAATTTCCCAGGAGAGAAATATATTTTTGACTGGCTATATGAAGATGGGATCCTGTCACTCTTGTTTTGTACCACACGTCATTACTTCAACCAGAACCACATTGGAAATGCATAATTGAGTAGGCCGAGCGAGGATTGATCAATGGAATAATACCTCAGGTTCCGGCAGTATATTGCAGCACCTGTGACCGACACGGCGTCACTGAAGTGGTCGATACCCGCGGACCGTAGCGTCAATCTAGTTCCTTCTCCTTCTCAGTCCCAGACCTAATCGCGATTATAATACACTTCGTGTCCTCATCCGTATTCCCAAATACTGAAGGTCATAGTTGTATAGTCGTACAGTGTTTTTGGTAAACACAAAAATGATTGTAAGCTCACAAAGAGCCGATTTTCGTCTCACTGGCCTCAGAATACGATTCAGCGAAGTTGGGTTAGCGCGGAAGCTCGTCAATGCAAGATGAACGTCCGCGTCTGCAGCGATGGTCTACCTATTGGTATAATCAGGACCCGACTGAAGAAATGGTCACTGGTGGCGCACGAGCAGTATTGAAATGGACGTTCCGGGCCCGTTTGATCGCAGAGTCGTGCTGCACTCGCGATCTCTGCCTGTTCGTCATTGTACAATCTCACTGTCCAGCCAGCTGCAAAACCCGGCACCTGAGGTTGGCCGGACCGCCGCACCCTACCGGCTCCATTGACTTGCATTTATGTCGTGTACGTGCCGTGAAAACCGACCGACGGCGCAGACGTCGGACAAGTGCACACCCGAGCGGTCGGCCAGAGGCTCATCAACAGAGCCGACAACTGCACAGAATAGCAACGTCTTCCTTCCCCCAAAAAACAGGAAAGGGACATCAAACAGGTTCTGTTAACTTAGATATTGCGGTTACTTTAAGATCATTCGCACGGCCAGAGAAGAAATTGTGTTTCCTGGTTTTACGTTTTAAAAAAATTAAAAGTAAGATAAAGGGAACATTTGTACTACTAAATTGAGAGTGGGGGGACAACTTGCTTCCATATGATTCGTAATAACATATCCCGTTTGATTCAAGTGCGCATGCGCTTGCTTCCAAGGAAAACATTCCAGTCGAAATATGACTTGGGCCAAATAAAATGCAAAACATTGCAAATTTGTCTTTTTTTACCAATAATGCATCTATTGGGGAGAAATCTCGAACGGCCGGTCACGTACCGAAATCCCCACCATTTGATATGAAAATATTTGTATCGGTCGAGGCGAGAATCTAACACACGCTAGACATTTATATGTACACTTCGTCATTTAAATCTTAAAATCACAACTTCAACCCCCAGTTACCACCTGAATTCCACTCCGGCAAAAGTACAGTTAGTCCAGAAAAGTCTGAGGATTTTTGAAAAGTATGAGAAGGGAAGTACCCGTAACCGGCTAATGTTAATCTTGCGCCGTATCACGCCATTTGACCCCCGAGGTTCTGACTGCGTTTCGCCGATCACACATGCAATTTATCTGTAATGGAAACAGTTAAGCAAGCTAAGTTTTGAAGTGGGTTCCGGTGACATTCGAGAAGTCAGTTTTGTTGTAATATCCAAATAAGCGAAAATTGGTCATAATTTTGTGTGGATGTGCCCTGGCACTGACATTGTCAAAATTACGCAATGACCAATTCGTGTACAATACGTAAAGCTTTTCGCTCCAAGGGTAAAAGCGATTGAGGAAGAGATGACAAATAATTTCGCCTCCATTTTTGGTACTTGAAGGGAAATCAGCAGCGTACGGCGGCCCGCAGTTCCTATCGTACACACTGGAGATGCAACTTCTCATAAAAAGCATTACCAGCACCGTACCGGCACCGTCAGAATGAAAAGGAAACCGGCCTTTACCCCAGCTCTTGACGTACATTACTGGCATATATACAGACATATGTAAAGCCTGTTATATAAATCTGAATCCACTTTTACCGGCAGTTTACCGGCATAATCAGGCTTTACATCGAATGATTAGCAGCGGTAATTAAGAATTTCCGGCATGCCGGCAATGCGGTGAGTATATAATATTGCACCTCTACTACACAATAAGGGCAGGGCTTTTAAAGCCAATTTCACTTGTTTTAACAATCAAATCTGTTTTGAGACGTTAGCCATCAATCGTTGGCAATCTTTATGTTATGTTTTTCTACGTATCTACATTTCGAAGTTCTCGTTCCCTGTGAATTTTCCGTATTTACGTACTCCACTACGGGTGGTACTTTTCCTAACTTCGTACGGTTTTTGAAGAAAAGCAATCTTCAAATCAAGATTGCAAACGATTGATGGCAAAGTTCTCAAAATTGGCTGGACTGTTGAAGCAAGAGGAAGCGACTCTCACAATTAACATTTCAAATTTTGAAATAAGGCGATATTATCTCTTTAGTGCTCTAGAACATTCTTGACGGCGAATCAAAATGATTAATAATGCATTCAAACTGCACTACTGTTAGTTACAAATTGATATTCTGCAGTAATGCAGCTTGAATCATTACGATTTATTCCATCAATTCGTCGTCAAACATGCGCTAGAGCCCTTACCTTACCGTAAAAAGACCGTAACTCATTGTGTAGTATGTAGTATGTAGTGTGTGGTGTGTAGTGTGTAGTGTGTACCTATACCGTAGCAACTGCGGACATCCGTTCGATGGAAAAGGACGATAGTCAACCACCACATTACTGTAAGTGGCAGATTGCAGCTGAAATAAGCCGTTCGCAATCATTTCCATTTGGTATTTAACGGTAGAGTGAGCTAGCTGACGGTCACCAGGTCCGTAAGTCGGCCAGAGAGGTCGAAACTGGAGCATGACGGAGACAGTGGCGACGGGTCGGTGGACCAACGAGCCAGGGGCCGTGAAACAGGGACCACGGAGAGGGAGTCGGTAGACCAACAGGCCACAGACATGCTACACAGCTGACCAGCTGACCTTTAGACCAGCTGACCAGCCCACCAGCAGCAGTGAGTTGCAGAGAGGGAAGCGATGGACCGGCGCACCAGCTGACCGCAACAGCAGGGGGTCGCCGTGCAGCCATGGCCGACGGCCGACTGTAATCTGGACTGCTGGATCGGGAGCTGGATCGGAAGCCGAGTGCTGGATCGGGAGCCGCCGCCGCCGCCGGCCGCCCGCCGCCAGCCGACCGGTTCAGACGGCACCGACACCATGCCGACCGGCCACGGTGGCCGACGGTCGTGAACCGTGCAACGGCACGTCAGGGCGGCGTCGAGCAAGGAGGGGCCGCTATAGACAGACGCTCCACCACGGGGTGGGCGGAAGAAGGAGGAGGCGCAGTGAGACGTTCACCTTGCTTCTGACCTTGCTAATGGGCTTCTCTCAAAAAGAGAAGCCCATTAGTCATTAGCCCTTCAGTCATTCAGCCACTACCCTTTTAAAGTTTTGGTTGAAAGTTTGACCTCTTCTCGTCTCAGTCTTCTATTTACGATCTCAGGCATCGCTATTTACCTAAGCAAAATAAAAGTGTTTTTTAAATGTACTGAGAACATTGTCAATTGCTTTTCTGGGTCCCCTTCCTTTGCGCTACGTCGACGAGCCAGCCAGCAACAGGACTGTCTGATGTGTTTAAGGGAATACAAGGGTTTCAAAAATATCAGCTAAAATTGTATGTAGGCAGATGTAAATATTGTTGTTTATTCTACGAAAATTTTGGCTTATTCCATTGTAAAATAAAACTAGAATCTGAACATGAAAGTTGTAAGTACCTGTAAAACGCCATGGTTTGTTCAGCACTAAGATCTTATTTGATTGCCACTCTCTAATCACGACCCAGATCCATCAGTTTGGCGACTGCAGCGCAATTGACAAAGTGCTTGTTTTCATATTTTTATTTTTTATTTCAATCTATCTAATCTAATTTATATTTAATATCACTTCATTTAAGTATCACACACATACAAGTCGCTAAACGAGTACCAATCTGGCAACAATTGAGAAGAAATCCCTTATACACATTTAGAGGGAGAGAATTTTGAGTTACGGTAGATAATACAAATGTAATAATAACGCATTTTTCACTTTCAAGTGGTGATGCGTGCTCAGATGTGAATTTTCCACTTACGTGAATGTTATTCGTCTTCCAAATTAATGACAATGCCGGAGAGATTATGAAGTAAATTCAGAGGTCCGGCGTATGCACCTCGAAGAAATACTGGACTAAATGACTCTGTCTGAGTAAACAGCTAACAAGTACTAGTGGAGCACTAGCAAAACCTAGCATGATGGCCTAGCAAAACAGCTAAAATTGTATATATAACTTATAACTTATTAGTCACTTGTGGCGAAAGGCAGTGGTAACTATAGGGGAAAAGTGTCATATTGCGTCACGCTAAGGTAAACATCGTCTGGAAAGCAAACTTAATGAGCTATGGGAATGGTTGCTATTCTACCACGTAGATCGTTCAGTTTTGCATAAAATAAGACACCCTTCATTGGGACATCTCCCATAAATTCGGCACCAGAGTGATTCTGCCAGACCCTTGCAAAGGGCGCATTTACGAAGAAACTCATTAAATTGCGCCCAGTTCTAACATCAAAATGCGCCCGCTTCTCCTGCGTGTGATATAGTGTGCTTTCCTCGTTTTACGACGCGCGACTGTTGGCGGCTCATCGTGTATTTTCATAGGCTGTGTTTGTGCAGACTTTGTCTGTTTTTAGGTCTGTTTACAACTGAGAGTCCTATGGACGTATATTTTTATGACATACAATTTCTGCAACACCTTCCGTATAATGAAACACATGTTCAGCCCTTTATGTATATGGGCGCAATCGGTGTGGTCGCTTTTGATAATATGCAACATGTTAACAAATTTTTATAAAAATGTCGAAAAGATGCACGAACAGCTCGACGATGAAGTTAAAACATATCCTTGTAGATACATTTAAACAAAAATATAAACACAAACAACAATGATTAGCGAGTTGTCACACCTGCATTCTGCAACATTGCGTGCCAATTTCGCTAAGAAACCATTGCAAGAAGTGAATCGGAAAATGACCAGCGTGTTGACTCCTACTTGTGCGTACCGCAAAAAAGGTATTTTTGGAGATGGGCAATTGAGAAAATACAAGTAAATATTTGTAACACCACCAGATATTAAGATAGAGGTGTCTGACGCATTTACGAACAGGGCGCAATATGGCACTTCTCCCCTAATGAAGTGGAAAAACACATTCCCTTTCACGGAGTTGGAGCAAATGCATTTATCTGCCGCCTGATGGATGTTACCCCTGTAAAATGCCATCGGCCGGCTGCAGCTCTCGTCTGTGCAGGGATTAGTATACACCGGTGAGTGCAGGTTGATTGGCGGCGTTCACTGTTAAGAGCCGCTTACAGCCGTCACCAGCAGTCACCTATACCAGCTGACTGGGGTGAAGGAAGACCGATCAGGGGTTCCCGGCTATACACATAGGTACCGCGTATAAAGATCAGTTCCATTTCTGATCTGTGGTGAATGGGGCTATAATTTATCAGTAATGAACAAACACAAAACACGAGCAAACGCAGCAGTTTTGAAATCCAGTTAGCATATAACCAATGCTGTGTTCGTGTTTTACCGCATACCGGCAGAGATGACCTTCAGAATCGATAGAAACGTTCTACGAAAGCATTTTACCTCCATTGCAAAGGGGTAGCGTGGCAACTGGCGTGGCCTGATTCAGACTGCTGTGCTGAGTGCTGAGTGCTGAGCTTAGTAGTAATTGCTGAGTGTTGACTGCTGACTGCTTTGCTGAATGCTGAGTGTTGACGAGTGCAGACT
>JARFNZ010134425.1:0-10968 GCA_031763405.1 Balanus nubilus
ACGTTTTGGGGGGGGTGGGATAAAGCCCCTGCCGCCCCCCCCCCCCCTTGTATCCGCTAGTGGGTTTGTGCGCTTCATTGAAATGGTTGTTATTCTGACGCTGACATTCGATAGTTTAATCAAGATTTCAAGCTAGAGATCAAGCTAGCCATGTAATAATTTCGAATGGCCTTTCAAATGCAGCCACAGAACCAGCCAGCGTAAAGGATAAGTCTGGCCTCTGGACGGAGGCTATACGCATTCTCGCCTTTTAGCTTTCGGTGTGTCACAATAACAGGAACTGTAATAAACAGGGTGATAAAAATGGAAACAAAATTGACATCGTTATTACTCCGCATGAACTGCTCGTTTGTACGTAAAGACATGTCAGGGTTAAGTGTGTGGTAAATGTCATTTTTAGAAATGTATATCTGCTTAGGCCGCGTTCCTTGCGTCGATTCCCACAGGAATTCCAGGGACCCCTGGGTGAGTGCATTCTTTGCTACTTTACGCGCCCAGAATATCAGGGAATTCCGCACTGAAACGGGGAATCTGCAAACCTGTCCGGTTCCACGCCAGTCCCCACAAGATGACGGCGTCCATGGTGTACATGTGATGCGCGGTGCATGGCGCCATTGCTACCAATGCGTCGGGAAGCGCCGTTCAGAACGCAACAACTGACGCTTCCCGAGGACAGCAGGAAATCCGGGGATTCCGGCATGGGGAAGTGACAAGAACGCAAAGAGCAAGGAACGCAGGTATAATTTCCGCTTACACTGAAGTATATTTGTTCATAGCAGACTTATCAGAGAAAATCCCTAAACCTGTTTGGCAGTTTTCTCGGAAATAATGATCATGCGTTTTTGTATCAGATAAAACATTAAAAATGGATCATTTGAAAGTAATCGCACATCATGTTGCCAGAAATTTGAAGAAATTACGATATAAAGAAAAAGAAGGGAAGTGTTAGAAAGGACTGGAAAATTAGCCAATAAGTTTTGCGAAGTCCCTTAAAGATACACGCATGTAAAGAGAGATGTCTCGCTCCGACGGGCTAACACCCATTTTCTGCGTTTGCTGTTCTGGCATCAGTAAAATTTGGAAGACAAAACCGACTTTGCCAAAAACACCGAAAACATCAGAGACGTAAAAAGGGACATGATGCAACCAAGGCGATTGGGCTGGAAGGGCTAAAGGAAAGTCCAATATCATTTATTGCAGAAACGGAAACCACAAACGGTAGCGCCACGATTCTTAAAATGAAACACAAATCCCTTACACACGATGAAAACTTTGAGGCTGATAATTGGGCCGGTTGATGGCTCGTGTCCGTCAGGGACTCAAGTGCTGGGACAAGTAAGTGAAACAAACTGCCAGAGCTTTTGGCGTCGGGTCAGAATAAACTGAAAACAAACGGAGCTACGCATATATACTTTTTGCTCTTTAAGAGGTAACAAAGTTGAAATAAATTTCATCAGCTCCAAATGAACGGTTTATTTGTGTCTCTGTGACATTTATGAAGATGAGCAGCTAAAACGTTGTACAGTTTGTATCATTTTTTTCATCCTGCAATGTGCTTGCATTCACTTTGATGTTCATCAAATACACACTTATATGCAAGGAATATAATAATTCCTTCAATTGATATTGACCAAGGCGCACAATAATTGAAGAACTAGGTACTTACCATACCCAGCACCCCTCGGCACACGTCGCATGACTCATGGGAATTGACGAAATGTGATGACCGAGTGGAAACCACATAGTGTGCCGGGGACTGAGTGTACATACTACCTGCGGGCCAGTCCAATGCAAGGCTTACGAACGGTTTATAAATTGTGTAAGCACTCCAACTATTTAGATAAATGTAAGACAGAAGTATACATAATCCATGCCATATTGCTTTACTTCCGTGACTTCATGGAACTATCGCTTTGGTATGTGGCTGCCTGAAATACATTTGAAAGGCGAGTTAAGAAGTTGTGTTTTGCCGTTGGAAAGATCAGAATTTCTATCATTTTTCCTGATGGACAATAATACAATAGAAATAAATTTAGGTGCTTGATGAGCTACAAAAAAAATCCTGGGTACTTTTGAAGGTGTAGGTATACATACCTACCATTCTATCATCCATAGTATCAACTACGGGGTTAAGCTTAAGACCATTCGAATAACAGATTATTACTGGGAGTTATCACAAATTCTGAAGCCGACGATCCTGTATCTTTCTCAAATGCCCACTATATCGATGCTTCTAAGGCTGTACACGCGCCAAATACGTGTCAAGGATTTCGTCTCACGCGTCAAATAAGTCTCACAAACAGCTGATCGGCTCGAGTGCAAAGCACACGCCAGAATCACCAGATAAATATTGTTGCAGAATTGCTCATGAGTAGGTCAGCCGCGTGCTCTTTGCACCACGTTGACCTCCTTACCCATGGATATGCATAGGACCTGTCATCTTGATCTGACTGACGTAATAAACGAGCAGACTGACGAAGTCATAAACTTCTGATATAGACGGCGGACGACGTTGCATAACACGGAGTGGACTGTGTTCAATAATTTTACAAAAACGATAACCAGCACGTAGTGAATAAGCTCGCGGTTTTTATAGCATACCCTTACTTGCAGACGCTGACAATCTTTTGTTTCATTTATATTTTCATAGAGTGATGCTGCTCCGTAGCTGACTTCAACGGCCGACTACATGCCCGACACAAATAATTATGGCTGATGTGACAGCCGTTCAAAACTGTTCAGTGACAGCGTCTGAGACAGAGGAACTACCAAATCAAATACAAAGCATTACATGGATATTGCCACTTTTTCAAAGTTTGATATGTTATAGAGCCAGCTTCCCCTATCCTAACAGTACAGTTTGCTTTGAAAGGGTCGCTCTCAATCGTTTGGAATAGCGATCTGAATATTGTTTTTCCTAAAAAAGAGATGAAGTAAGGAAAAGTACGTTGTAGATAAGTACGTAAATACGGAAAGTACCCACATAGTGAACAATTTCGAAATGTAGATAGGAAGAAAAACTTGAATTGAAAATAATTAACGATTGAGGGCGAATAAAAAACGGCCTGAACTGCTTGACTAGGAGAAACTGGCTCTATCACATGTACAATTTTATTTTTTAGATAGGAATCTCCCTTGAAGTGTAAAGATAAAAAAAAACAATGAATGCATTTATAGACAGTGCCGCCGAGCCACATATCAAATTTGGTCTGTGACCTCGATGCGGCTGGAGTGGCCCAGAGGGCACAGATCGTGCCCTCTCAAAAGAAGTTTGTTTACACAGGCTTACAGAACAGCCACGGTAGCTATGTGTTTTGAACTAAGGTGATTGACAGCAGACAAAAGCGTCTCACGCTCATGTGTCACAAGATACAGGTCACGCTTGCCCAGTTCAAAGTTTAAACTTGTCAGGAAGCTGACAAGGTAACAATGAAAAACAGACCTGAAGCCATTCCCGTGGGTGATTTTCAGGATTATGCGGATGTGTTTCGTTTGAGCGACTAAAACATCTTGGGATGAACTTGTTTTAAAGTAGCCTGTCAAGTCACATCAAAGAAGGCCTAATCATGCTATCATTGTGAGCGATTTCTTATATTACGGAATAGATTCGACCAAAAGAATGAACACCTCTAAGACACATTTATGAGGTTTTGAGAGTTCAACATAATTATTCGTTTAGTGTCATTTTGATGTCTAATGAGAGAGGGGGCACAGAAGATCGGGAAAATGATTCGTTCGATACCTTATCCTCCGTAATAAGTAGTAGGTCGATGCAGTTGTGCGTAATCAGTCGAGTCGTAAGTAGTTTAAGTGGAAACTGAGCTCGTGTCTCGCCCAAGACAGGCGAGGCAGTCGCACGTAATCAGTTGAGTCGAGAGGTCATGCCGCCGTTAATGCGTAAACGGAGCTCATGTCTCGCCCAGGACACGGGAGTAAAATTTTTCGCATCCGCCCTCACAAGTATTTTCGCCACTCGACAGAGATCCGTCGTCTCGACGGAGATCCGTAGGGTGAGCTCAGCAATGGGTCTCGAAAACAGCTGCCTATTTTGAATAGTCCCAGGAGACAGCCAGGTGAACTTGCAGACACATGTAGTGACTCAACTTGTTTTCGGTGAACATGTTCGAGGTTCGGGACAGCCATTTACTCCTTCCTGTTCGGATTTTTTAAGGCCATTTTTGCCCGGGGGAGGGCGATTCGCCCTCCCCCCCCACCCCTATGATCTCAGCCCCCTATAAGAGGTACATAAACGAAACTTGGAGGGTATGGAGGGTCTATTGAAACTTTTTCCTGAAAGTTTGATGACCTTGGGTCAATATCGCCAAGGCTAAATGAGGTCAAACGAGGTCAAATGTGCCATATTAAGACTTTTTCAGAAAAAAACGAGAAAACCAGGAAGCCTATTATTATCCGGAAACTATGGTAGCTAGAAAGAAACTGAAAAAGCGGTAGAAATCTCTCGAAATACCCTTTCACAAAGATCACTTGAGATTTGAGCTCAGGTCAAAAGTGTAGGCTCCGAAGGTCATCAAAGGTAACAAATATGGGTTTTAACAACACATTTTATTATGCATAACTTTTTACCTTCGGAAGATATGATTAAAATTTTGACACCATCGTGTTTCTCTCGTCTAGGCGGTTTGAACAGAAACTGGTTAGATCAATTTCGAAATTTGACCTCATGTCAAAGTGAAGGTCAAGACCAAGGCGATCAAGGTAGGTCAGTTGCATATTGGAATATGCGTCTTGACGAAACTAGCATATTGCACCCGGTGTCATCGCTCTCTCTTCATCCTGTCGAGAGTTATTGGCAAAAAGGTGTTTGTGACCATTCAATAAGTCATTTAAAAAAATGATCTGAATCATCAAAAGGTGTTTAAGATGACAGGATCATGAAATAATAGGACTGACCTGATGCATATTGAAAGGATTTGATGTTTTTTTTCTTCACATTTGTATATAATCGGCAGGTCACGCACATGACCTGGCCTCAGATCACTGAATATTCAGATATCGACTTGTAGATTGAAATTTTGCATGTAGATTGACGTGTATGCTTCTCGAAACGTGTCGAGTTATTTTTTTTTCAAAATAAAATAAAAAAACTATAAATTTTCAAAGACGTAATTACTAAATGTTTCTACATTTTTCCACAAAGTTGTAAATTGAAAACAATATTGCTTTTGTGAAATTCTGGATAACCATTTGATAAAGCATTCAGATCTCTACTTGTACCTACTTTTGCTAACATTTTTTCTCGAGAAGTCAACTTTCTATAAGTTTAGACCATGTAAGGATTTGGGATCAAAACACATCCGTATATCCCCCCCAAAAGAAACTGGTGTTTGGTACGCCTATGATTTATTTTTTTCTCTAAAAAATACCCATCTAATGGAAGCGCGGCCAAAAGTTAAGTAAGGTCACCCAGTTTGGTGACACTCCGTTTAATACTGATATCAGCGAGGGACAACCTTCAATAATATACGCTAAAAATTATATACGTGGAGCAATGGAGCATGGACTCGACACCTTCCCTGTCAGCCTCCTTTAACAAATGTGCAGTGTGAAAAAACCTTGGGGGGAATGATTCGCCCCCCCCACCCCGGACAGAAATGGAATTGACCGAAAACAAGCCGAGTCATTGCATGTGTCTCCGGCTCGCGTCCTACAAAACAGAAACTTGATGATTCCTCCAAGGATATCAATGTACTGTCGAATGCTGTTCCATATTTGTAGTTGTCACCTCCGAATATCCATTTGTGAACGTTCACGGTTTCCTTTTCAGGAATACGAAGGAAGAAACGGTCGGCAAGTTCGGAGTTAGAAAGAGGGTCTTTCCAAGAAAGCTTAAAATCAATATTCCGTGGATTATAAATATTTTTAGATATTGGTGCATTTTTTATGTCGACACAAAACAAACAAGCATTTCAAATATGTTCTACAGGACATCATACGACATCAAATAGAAAGGATCCAGCAGGAAAGTTCATAGATTCCAACGACATAATTGCTTCAAATTATCGCGTGGTACACATGATTATATCAGGTATATAGGCCGTATAAATAACCGGTAGCGGTAGGTACGTCAGGAGAGTGAGATGTCATTTTTGCACTTTTCTATTCACGATTGCATTGCCTTTAAACTCAATAAACAAAAAATATAATGACATCATAATAATACAATAGATAATTATATGTAACATACAAATATATAAAAAGGGAAAATAAATAAAATCCAAACACAATTTCAATACACGAGAACGATTCAGGAGTACCTAATACCGAATAGTTTTAATTGATATAAAAAATCACTTGAATATAAATCAAATATATGACATACGCATAAGATATGACATACTATAGCGTAAGCATTTATCACAACTTTGACATTCAAAAGGGCATGGACATTCGTAAAAATATGCAGACCACTTGAAACTGACATTGTACAACTTATAGCCCGCTTAAAGACATAAAGTCAATAATTTTCTCTTCCATTGCCCGGCGTGTTTCAGCGCTCACTCACCCATGATCAGCCGCCCCCGGTCAAGGTCAGGTCACTACTTCAAGGTTAAAACGTGACGGTCGTCACTTCGGCGGCGGCGGCGGGCTCCGGCGGGCGACCTCACCAGGAAGCCTGTGTTTTGCCATTGATCCGGCCGGCACGTCTTATACAGCACTCGTGTCACGTGGGCGGCCTGCCGAGCCCTCTAGAACGACAGCTGTCGACGGCAGCTGCCGGCCGCTGATTGGTCGGCTGCTGCTCGCGTCAGCACCGCTAGCCGTCGTGACCGACGGGACTCAGCTGATCGAGAGCCGGCTGTGCCGACATTAATTTGAGTGATCTGTTTACCAGCCGGAGAGTTTGTAAAGATAGGTTCTGCAGCATGCATATAGGTATGTATGTATACATACATACACATGCTGGTATGATACGGTGATGGCGCTTATCTTTCTGCACACTGATATAAGATGGCAATGCGATGTAGATATAAAATGTCTCTGAGTCAGACGTGTGGTCCCATTCACGGTCCCATTGATGATCTTGGATTAGGCGGATCTATAAGGGATTTCGATTGTTGTACCTGTTCCTTTACACAATGCTTAAATACACAGGCTAGGAAGTTCCCTTAAAAATGGGAAAAACATTAAGCACTATAGTTTTTTTCTGAGTTGGAAGTCGACTGTAAAGTCGTAAGAATTGTCGTCGAGGAATCATTAAACTTCCAAAGACCTGGACCTTTTTTCTTTTGTGGTTCCTTAATATTTAGAGACACTATGCTGTGATCTGATCTATATCCCGCATGGACTTTGGCTGACATGGAACGTCCTGGCGGAGGCAGTTGCCTTACCGTCAGAAGTTTGACTCCCTGAATGACTTGAGGAATGTGCTTGGGGGGATACCTGGGAGGTGGTGACTGAACACTATCAGGTGAAGTATCCTCGGGTGAAAGTGACGACTGGACGCTGCAATCGGCTCTGAGGGAAGTGCAGTCAGCCACGTGCACAAAAATTGTAGAACTGCAGATGGAAAAAAAGATTTTGATCATGTTTCGCTCCACAGTTCATAAAATCATAATAACTTTAAGGATTTACTTGAAAATTTGCAACAATAATACCAAAAGACTAACGAATATGTGTAAACAATTCCAAATTCCTATCTTTACTCAACTCTTTCCGAAACAAGCACAAAGTTCGGAACGTTTTGTTTGGCCCACCCGGTATGTACCATTTGTTGGCAACTTTCCATTGACTATCTTCATTTACATTGTTTAAGTAACTGTGTAGAGTAGCCTTGGCCACTATGGGCTGAGCTCGGCCTCTGTGGGCTGAGCTCGGCCTCTGTGGGATGAGGTTCGGCCTCTGTGGGATGAGGTCGGCCTCTGTGGGCTGAGGTCGGCCTCTGTGGGCTGAGGTCGGCCTCTGTGGGCTGAGCTCGTCCTCTGTGGGATGAGCTCAGCCTCTATGGGCTGAGCTCGGCCTCTGTGGGCTGAGCTCGGTCTCTTTGGACTGAGCTCGGCTTCTGTGGGCTGAGCTCGGCCTCTGTGGGCTGAGTTCGGCCTCTGTGGGCTGAGTTCGGCCTCTGTGGGCTGAGCTCGGACTCTGTGCTGTCCGGCAGATGACCCTGCACGACCTGGAGACATCCGGCCAGCTGGCGCCGGTGCTGCCCCACCTGCTGGGCTGCCTGCTGCAGGCCATCCGACACCTGACTGGCCCAGCCCGGCTGGATGCACCGGCTGCTGCGCGCCCTGCAGGCGCTCACCCGCAACACCGCCCTCAACCTCGGCTGTAAACCCATCGTGAGACATGTTAGGTTCTACATATTTTAAATCTACACAACCGTTTCTTTTAGAATAAACGTTTATCGCGCCTCTAACGCAAACGGTCAGCGCCACCTCAAAACTGACGTCTCTTCACAACTGGAGGTGCGGCTGGTTCCACATTAACGCGACTATGCATGCGCAACTGTGCCATGCACCCAAGCTTTGACGGCTTAGCAAGACTTGTTAGGATTAGGATAGTGCCAGCCAGGATGTCGGGCAGTTGTCGCCTGTATTGCGGTTCAATGCCATTCATGACGCATTCATCGTACTTAGGTCTGTGAGTTGGGTAAAGCTTGCACGTTCAATTTCACCCGGTTACCCTCGGTTTCCGAAGGGTAACTCTGACTGACGGCTCCGAACTGAGCACACTTCACTCCCCCAGAACCAGCCCTCATCTCAGCTCTAACACAATTTGCCTTTTTGGCCCAATTTTCCCATACTAGCACATGAACATGAAATATCAGATGCAGCTTAAAAACTCTAAGACGTCGTCGATTTGCTCCGGTATTAACCCCCCTCCCCCCCCCCCTCGGTTGGCCTCCGAGGCATTGTTTCCCAAAATCGTTCGAAAAAACTTGTTTTTTGTATCATAACGTTTTTAAGGGAGGGAAGGACGAAACTACTTCTGACATTATCCTCGAACGTTTTGAATCGATTACAATTATTCATAATTTAAAGCAATCCATCTCAGCTGATCCTTTGAAAACGGACCGCTGGACCAAAAGTGGCAAACGGAGCACCTTAGTAAATTGCTCATTCGAAATAACTGGTCGCACTAAATTGCTCGAAATGGTGCAAATATAAAATGTCCAACCACTAACTATATTTCAAGGCACATGACGACAAATCAAAATAATTTGTGCACGAGCCTTGTTTGTTTTTGTATCATTCATTTTCGATCACCCTGCATATGGTTACAAATAAAACAAAAGAAAGGAAATGCCAATTTTTTCTTGACTGCCTTGATCTCAGTCAAAGCCATGTGAGTCAGTCTGATGTTAATGTAACAGATGATATAGATATAATAGATATTGACTTTTACAAAAATCAAGCTATAAGTCCTGACCTTATTTAAAGTCATGTTTGTGAATTCCCAATGTGAATGTTATATTATGAATGTGAAATGGGAAATCAGTGCAATAATGTACCCTAGAATGCACTGGAGATAATCATAGTTGTCATCCGAGGTCATCAGAGGTCAGTGACCTCGATTGACCTCTTCACGGTCGTGACCTTATTGGAAACGATAAAGATCACATGGTTAGTGCTACACCTGTTCATATACTCCTTTACAATACAAATCAGCAAGATATGAAGCATATTAAGCACTGATGTGCATGATCTGTCTTGTTTGGTCCACTTTGGTGCCCTCATGATAGACCAAGCGGTATACCTAAACTCAAAGCTACCGTTTCCAACACTACTGGATCGAATGGCGAAAGGGCCTAGCATTCCCTCAGATCGGTCAAACAGTTTCAAAACTCACCTGCCACGATTTCAGTTGAATTTTCTTGATTGAACCGAACTGTAACCGATCGTCCCGATCGGTTCACTATTGCCCGCAGAAGAGAATGGATCATTCTGGTAAATCATATCCGAGCGTGAAAAATACACATTGAAAACTCGGCATGCCCTAATGCATTAAATTCAAGGCTTAAGTGATAAATCACAAATGTATGCATTGATTGGTGATGAAACTATTAATTTTCTGAAAATAAAATTATGAAATGGTGGTACTACGTACCACACGCAGGACGGTATAGTCACGTAACTGCTGCCGTTACCGAATGGCATTTCATGAGTGGCACTAGTTATCTACTTTAAATTATTAATGTACCTTCTAAATATAATGTAATAACGCAAAGGTCCATTCAATTTTTAACTTAAGCTGATAAATGCTATGTAAGATATGGCTTTGTTCGAAATTGACATGTTTGAAATGATAAAGCGTTCCAATGGTGAAGCATTTCACTGGATTTTAACGTTCATTTGTGCACCTCATATCAAGGACCTCGTGGTACGGACACACTACAGTTTACTCTTGAATGCTTCGCCGTTTAAGCCTCGAGAAAGCTTTAAAGTTTAAATTGCGACGTTATTTTGGACATGATTTTGATACTCAAAATTTTGGGGCGTCGCCCCCTTCCCACCTCCAAAGTTGGGCGGGGGGGGCGCTTATACCTCCCCCCTCTCCCCCCGGCTCCCACGCCTATGGATATTGGTGACCAGTGATTAACTCTATAAAGTTATTATTGACCACTAATTATAGTTGTATTAAGTTATCGGTGACCAGGGACTGTGACCGTATTAAATTGTTTATGAACAATGGCTATTACTGTATTAAGATCTTTTTGTCAAGTGACTGTTACTGAATTAAGACATTGGTGACCAGTGGTTGTAACTGTATAAAGTTATCGGTGACCAGTGACTGTAACTGCATTAAGTTATCGGTCACCATTGAGTATAAGTGTATTAAATTATTGGTGACCGGTGACTGTAAATGTCGACTGTAAATGTCTCAGTGATTGGCGTTGGTTTCATTGTCAGTATCTGTGTGTGTGGCTGTCGTCCGGTGTCGGTGTCGGTGTCGGTGTCGGTGTCGGTGTCGGTGTCGGTGTCGGTGTCGGTGTCGGTGTCGGTGTCGGTG